>JAIPRM010011999.1:0-12449 GCA_025469315.1 Stegophylla sp. TES_Ste_2020 | reverse complement strand
GAAAGTACATATGAAATGACAAATATGTAAAAATACACATAAAAGCATGTTTGTAATGTTATAATAATTATTATAAAGTAATTAGAGTGTTTATTTACAATTAAATTATTGGTATGATGATTATTTACAATTCTAAAAAATGAATCAAAAATATTTTGTGGAAATTAAAAATAATAATATACCAAATGCAAATTAAAATAATGTAGTAAATTAATATAAGAATGTACCATAGTCATTAGTCTCAAGAGAAAGAGAAAGATAGCAACACCATTTATATGTTCTATCTCTTTCTAACACTCCCTTTCGGGCAACACTGCTTGGTGAGCATTCCAGTTATCATATAGAGTTCAATGATCCAACCCCTATCTAGTGGCACTATATTCTAAATTTGAATGATGGGATCACTTATCACTCACAATGCCCTATCGGATAGGGCCTATCCAGTAGTTTAATATCTATGGTTTCTAATGATAAAACTGTTTGTTTGATATGGGTTGCGTTGAGCAATTGATGAATTGAGTGAAATTAAAAGAATATAGTAAATCTAAATATATTGTTGTAGAATTCTTAGTGTCTTGTAAATTTATGTTAACATTATTAGGATTAGCATGATATGGTTGTGGGGATTAATTATGTTGGTTACTGTACCTATATTATTAATAAATATAATTATGTTACCACTTGGGGATCTGTAAACCGATAATATTCCGTATTTTATTTTGTTGAATGCACGAACTAAGATAATTATCTTAGTTTGTGGTTGAATGTTAGTGTTGTAAATAGACAATATGCATCTGGTATTTCCAATTCTATTGTGGTATATGATATAATATCATTCGTAATAGATAAAACGAAACCATCAAATTTGCGTATATTGATATTTGAAATTACATTTTAGTAATTATTTAATGAAAATATGGTGTTCTGTTTGGTATACTTCCCGGAGTCATGAATTCATGATTCTGGTGTAATAATTATATGATTTATTTGATTAAATGCAGTGTTAAGACATTCTAGTTCAGAAAAGTGGTTTGCTATACTCCTAATATTAAGGAAGAGTTTAGAGTAGGTTCATAGTTTCATACTTGAGTAATTGTTTGAATATAGTGTGGTAATTTCATCCACGATTTAAGATATACAGGTTGCATATCGAGAACTGATAAGGTGACCCGCAAACTGAGTCCTCTTATTTTTACCAACAACTAGCGCTTTCATCTTCCAGTGTACAAAGTGCACTTGTAAAATGCAGTTCACTTCACATGTATCTATAAACCACTTGAATGAGATATTTATTAAATTAATGTTTTCCAAAAAATCCATAAATGAATTTAAAACACTATAACTATGATCATTTGTGTTATAAATATCATGAGTGACCTACATAAATGATTAATAAGTAATAAAATTAGTATTTCATTATTTATTACCTATCTTTATTATATTAGATGTTCTTGGTAAGAAGATACAAAAAAAATGTACGTGTACCTAACTTTTTTCTTTTGTGTAAATTATATTCATTTATTTGATCATCAGTATTTAATAATATGTTATTATCTGCAGTCAAGTTAGGAAAAATTACAGCTTTAGGAATAGCCCCTTTCTTAAGCTTTGGTACTTATAAACATATCTTTAAAATTAAAAAAATAAACAATAAACGAATATAAATAAAATTTGTTTTAGAAGAAATCTTTAAACATTTAAATTCTTTTGGTGTACTGCAAACTGTAGCTACCATAACAGTTTAAATTCACTAACCGTATACGTATTAGAACCGTTTCCTGATTCTCACACTCGTTTAATATCATTCGACTCAAAATGATTTTCACATACTCTGTAATATGATTTGGCTACTATAAATCTTAAAGATTCTTCCCATAATTTTTATAAATTAGGATCTTTGGGAATACCGAATGTAGTTTTTGATTGATTTAAACAATCAGGAACACAGCACTTCATTTTTAACAGAGTTTTAAAAATCCTCTAATTATAATTTGTAAAATACTTATTTTTTAATTCTTACGTGAAGTAAAAAGTAAAATACAATCATAGACTATAACCTCAAACATCATATATTGTGTTTAAAATACATAGAGTAATATAGAGATGCCGTAACGTATACATCAGTATACAAATTACAAATGATTGAAGACAATCCGACTCAATCTTGTGACCTTTAACTTTAACGGCGAAATGTCTGCTAGGTGGCGCTTTTCATACATATGCTAAGTTGATAACAGCTTATATATTGACTGTGGTAAACGGTAAAACATTTGAATTTTTTCATCACATAAAATTACTATATTATACTTAAATACTATAACATTTTTTTTAAAAATTGTTCCTTTGTTAATTCACCATCATAATGGTAAGTTGTGTCAAGTAAAATGCAAGGGTTATGAAGAACAAGTACGGAATAATTTCAAACTAATAACTATAATATGATTATTCGGTTATAATAAAAAAAGATTAACTATCAATATTACTCTATGGAGATTGGAGGGTCCACTTTCCTTCGAGTAGTTGCAGTGCAACCAGTATATCTATATATTTTTTTTATACAACCGTAATTGAGATTTATTGTTGCAGTTCAAATATAGATATATAAAATGTGATACAATTCAACAATAATTTTGATCCGTATTATATGGTAACACTGTAACTAAACCTTTTTCGTCACAATTATTAGATGGAAAGGCATCTCTATATTACTCTATGTTAAAATATGATAAACCATTGATCTTATAGCTACGAGAATAAGGTTTATGGAAATAACCTATTATGAAGATTATAAATAGGTTATTAATATTTTCAATTGTGGCGTTCTCAAATAATAGTAACAATTTAGACCACAGAATGATGAAGCGCTAGTAGTAGGTAAAAAAAATGTGATAAGCCATCACTCACTTTGTGAGACAATCGCCTGTATAGCTCGGTATTGGGCGATACGCAACCTGTATATCTTAAATCGTGATTTCATCTAAAGATTTTATTGTTGTGTTATCTTCATCAATAATTATGTTTATTATAGGTATTATGTGTGTTAATAGCGGCCATTAATGATGATTAATAATGTACATTGTCTTACTTTTGAGTATAATGTTATGTTAATCATAATTATTGTAACTGTAGAAATCCATAGATAAGAAATTAATATTAAAATATTTGAATGAATGTATAATTTATGATTTGTAAATAGTTTTGGTAGGAAAAAGTAAACAAAACAATATAATATAAATACTGCATTAGTGTTGTATATTATAATTCGCATTTTTGATCCATATGAATTTAAAATTACTGGATTTGACTGTTGATCTCGTTTTTGAATATTTTGAATATTGAGCTGTTTAGACATTTTCTGCATGACAGCGAGACGATTTTCATTATTAGATTTCGGTACACCGTATATTTCAACGCTAATCCGAGGGTTTGTTGCTCAAATGTATCCGATTTTTGTTTTATTTCAAGAATTTTGTTGGATAACCGTGAGTTATGAAACATATAGCTTTTATAATTTCATTTTTTTTTTTAAAGTTTTTCATTCAGTCAGTAGATATTCCAGATTTTTGTGGATTACCCATAATATTCACTGACTTTAGAAGATCTTCAACCTTTGCATCTAGTTTAAGTAGTGAGCCATTTACTTTATCAGAAAATATCAATAATATTGGTTTAAATGGGACGGCGTTCTTATTAGTACTGATGCGTTCGGATTTTAGTTTGCACCATCGTATTCAGCGTCGAATGGGATGTGAAAAAATATTGCCATAATTCTATAATTCCGAAATCCCGTAAACTAGAGATAAACCATAATATTTGTCCGTATTTTTTCTAATTTTTTATTCAATAAAACTTTTGTAAAATGTTTTATTATTCATCTGTATAAATGTTATTATACCAAAATATTTGCAATGAAATTTTCTTTCTAGGTACCAAGTTTCATAAAGATCGGTAGAATCAATTTTCTTTCATGAACGTTAAAGTGTCAAGTGTCAATAATTTTAGTTAAAACTAACGTATTCCGTCAAAATATTAACTTTAAACGGTGATAAAACAATACAACTGAGGGTTTTCGAGTTTTTTCAAACATATATGTGATTGGGGTGAAGTTACATTTTTAGATCTTAATATCATGGAAAGTAACTTTCGGCACTAATCCCTCATGAGTTGCCTTTGATATAATATTGATATATGAGACTATATAGACCCCTTGGTTTTAGTGTTAGTTACGCCTCTACAACAATTTTAGTTAATTGTTGAAATTTTTAAGTTTCCAGCAATAATATTTTTTTTCTGCTAAATAAGTAAAAAAATTGTAAAATCAATATTTTGAAAAGCTGGAGATCTTCACATTTATATTAGTTTTTTCATGTTTAGAAATACTAATAGAAATTTTAATAAAATTCTTGTTTAAAGTATCAATTCATTTTAGGTTCATAAAAGTTTAAATTTAGTCCGGGTATTGTATTGGCCGAAAATCGGCTTGACAGATATATGAAAACAAACATATTATTGTAATTTGTAAAACACTATGTTATTTACAGTAAAAATATCAGTTCAAATTATCACTATTTTTTTATCTATTATTATAACTATAAAAATTGATTATTTAAATAAAGTTGATAAATTACATTATGACGTAAACCTAATTAAAATATGAACTTATTTTATTACAAAAGAGAAAATAAATTGGGTATAACTTATCTTTAAAATGTAATGGCATTATTTATTATAGATAGTTAATCTATAATAAACTGTAAATAGGTAATAAATATTTTACATTATTATTTCTTGTTTATTTTGATTATGAATGATAAAGTGCATTAAAACATTATGTTATTATGTTATTATCATAATTGAATAAGAGTGAGATGAAAATACAATACATTTTCATGATTCATTATCTTGGTGTAGTTAACTATAGTAAAATGCTAAAATGTAAGTTAATGTACTAAAAAAATGCCGGAAATACTTCGTACTATGGGTATTCTTTGTTCCTTGGTCCGGATACTCTTGGTAAGTGTATTGCATAATTGCATAAAATAATTCTGAACGGAACTACAATTAATGTTCAATAAAAATAATTGTCGATTAGGTTATATTTAATAAATGTTATTTAAAATGTTGGGTACTCGATAATTTGTATTTGTGAGTGTGTTCATTTTAATTAAGACATTAAAATGTCTTAGTAAAAATATCAAAAACAACAATAATCTATTTTTATAAATTCATAAATCATTAACGAACCTTTAATTGACATTTTGGTGTTCTTATGGGAAAACTTGGGTTTTGATTAGCTATTTATTTATTTCATATTTATTTTTCGATAATATAGTAAAATAAAATCTAATATTTTTTTCAAATGTCTTCAAAATAACATTCGTCCAATACTATTATTTAATAAAAAAGTAATCCATATCCATTTTTATTTATAGTACTTTTTATTCTATATTTATAGCAAATATTCCGTACTTTTTAAGATTTTTTTTTCAATCAAAACCTCGTAAAATGTTTAATTATTTGTCTGTAAAAAGTTTTATTATACCGAAAATATTTGCAATGCAATTCTTCATCTAGATACCAAGTTTCACAAAGATAAGTTACACCAATTTTCTTTTATGTTTGTTAAACTGTGTAATTATTTTAGGTAAAATTAATGAATTCTGTAGAAATGTTAACTTCAAACGATTATAGAGAAAAAAAGTTGACCTAAGGTTTTCGAAATTTTTATTTTTTTTGATTTATTAGACATATAATATGTTAGTGACAACATATTACATTTTCAAGTCTTAATAACAAGAATTAAAAATTTAATAAATAAAAACTTATGAGAAAAAACGAGAAATTTACAATTTTATCAAAATGCTCTACATAACTCAAAATTGATCAAATATTTTTGAAATTTTTATGAAGTATTTTCGTAATCAGTTTTAGTAGTTGGTGATAGTTTTAAGTTTCTAGCTTTATTAATTTTGAAGTTATGTTTAAATACATATTTCACTTTTATGAAAATTCTGATTATACATATTTTATCGTTTATTGTCAGTTTGTCAACAAATTTTCCTCGTTTTTTAAAAAAATATATAATTGAAACTTTTAGACAAGTATTTCTATATGAAACAGTGTTCATAGAAAGAGAAGAAAACAACATCATTGTAAAATTCGCTCCGCTCAAAACCTAGAAAAAATTATACGATATTGCTGTAGCGCAATGCTGTGGTAATAATTTTCAATAAAAGAAAAGTTAAAAATTATTAATAGAACAAAAGTTATTGCAATTTTCAAATCGTACTGGAACACCTTGAATAAGTAGTATATAATCATTTAAAAACTTAAAAATAGTAATAAAAAAGATTTGTTAGATTTGTTTCAATGATTAATTGGTAATAAGAAAGTTAGTTATTAAATTAATTGTTTAACAGAATATTATTAATTTACAGTAGAATAGTTTCATTATAATACGCCGTTTTTTATTTGTTTTTATACTCGATATTAAAGCGCAACTCAATATACGCACTGTACAATTTAGTTGCCGACTAGTTTTCCTGGATACTGTACACGAGTGTTGTAGATTTAATGTACCTGCTACATTTAATATTGGTAATTTCAAGGTATAAATTCAAAATGTATTCCAAACGATTCGAGGAAATCGTAAATAGAAATAGGTGAAAAATTAAATATAACTAGACATCGGAATAATATACATATATACAACACAATATAGATAATATTTTTTAATAATTATTTATTATATTATGATGTAAAATTTGTGCAAAATAAAAAGGTCAAAATATGGCCAAAATGTGACGCTAAAATGCAAAAATAATTGCAAAACATGCTTCAATAACTATAATAAATTTATTGTTTCCGATAATAATAATAATTATACATACATAAAATATATATTATTACAACATTAATTTTGTATTGGTAATACTTTAACATACATTTTTTAAATCCATTTAACTGTATTTTTGTTTTAATCTTGATGTGACTTAAATTATCATAATTATTAATAAAAAATAGTTCACAATTAAAATTTATAGTGTATTAAAGATGGTTTATTTGGTAGAACTAAAAGTGTAAACGACTTAAGAAATTAATTTTAAATAATTTCTCTAATCAAATAACCATATAACCTATGGAAAAACTTCCCAAAATTGAAAAAAAAAAATGGTAAAATTCGTTATAACGTGAATAGCAAGTATGATTGTATGTTGTATTATTAGGTAAGTAATATTATAGTATATGTTTTAAACAATACAACTGTTGTTATTTAGAGCTCGGGAAATAATAGGCCCCTAAAATGTGTAGGCATCCGAATTATGTCCCTCGGATCTGGGTCTAAGCTAGCATCAAAAAAGTGAAAAAGTTTGTGGTAGCAAAATTGATAAAATATAGGGACTGAATAACTCGACGATTGACAAAAATATTGAAGTTTACTCGATTGTATTGTTGAAGAATGTAAAAATAATAATAGCTCAAAAGTTAAAACCTAAATTTTCCCATAAGAATACTATAAAACCATTCAAAGGAAGGTCATTGATTTGAATTTATAAAAGTAGATTAATATTTTCTTTAGTATTTTGATAAAGATATTTATTACCAGACACACAATAATTATTGATTACTATTAAATAAATATTCTTTAATATTATCTAGCCGGAAATTATTGTATATTAACTGAAGTATATAAATTGAAAAATTGATTTATCGTTTTTTCGTGAAGAATATCTTTGCTGCGGATTATGTCCGGCTTTTTTTTAAAATAAATAAATATTTTTTGAGTACACGTTATGTATAGAAATGTTTGTTAAAAAGATTTGAACAATGACTTTTTGAATTAAAATTTGACTCATCTAGGTACTTTTGGGAGGTCATTTATCGAAATTCCTTATAGTTTCCGAAGGTTAGGGAAAATTACCTAACATTTGTAAAAATGCCTTTAAAACATTTTTGTTTTTTTGATCCAAATATAATTAAAATTTGGAAATAGATAGACATTAATATGGAAAATGTTTTAGAGAAAGGATATTTTGAAAGTGTGAAAAAGTAATTTTCGGAAATTTTTTTCTAACATTTATTTATCGTAAATTTATTTTCCTATTCACAGTTAATAGTGATATATCAAACTGTCTAATCACCAAATATATTTTTTTTACAATACTAATAAACTTCAGGTATAATTTTTAAATAAAATTGTCTTATATAAACATAATAAACTGAAGCTTCACTTAGAATCATTTTATTGAAGAAATGATTTATCGTTTCTTTAAAATTTTACACACCCACCAAATCCCACTCGAGGAGCAAAGAATACTCATGGTACGAATTATGTCCTGATTTTTTTTTATATTTACAGTATGACAAGAATGAACTGATGTAGATACATCTGAAGCCGGTAGTTATCTATTTATATATTATTCATTGGTATAATTATATCAATCCTGAACAGAATATTATGTAGGTACATTCTTTGTTACTAATTTTATTAATTTGTTATAAATTATCATATGATTAAAATGTTTGTACTTGTTCATTGTACATACTACGAGAAAAATGGGCACTCGGTGATAGTTGGGTATGTAGGAGCGGGTTTCTGCGTCCTTGGTAGATTTATAGGGCTAGCGCAATTGCATTAGTTGAACATCTATAACCACGTTACGCTGAATTGACTCCCGATAAGCTCGAATTTTCGGGATTTTCGTTATCATTTTAGTAATTTTAGTGGTCATATGCACGATTATTAATTGATTATTAATAACAATTAAAGTATCAAGTCGCGAGCGCTATACGCCGACAGACAAGCGAGACGGCCGACCAACACATATAATGTCAACCAGCTAAACTCGTTGATGGTTATGTTGTGTACAATTACTACAATTAATATTAATATTTCTTATTAATACGAATATATTATTAAACATGTGTTTATAATTTAAATGTTTTTATTTTTTATTTATGTTCCTTTTTTTTTATGTATACGCGTTTTCTTATAAAAATTCTTATCCAAAAGTTTTGACCCTCAACTTTTTGAATCAAAATTTTGCTCATTTAAATATTTTTGGGAAGTCATTTTTTGATATTCTCAATAGTTTCTTAAAAAATTTAGGAAACCTAACCAAAATTATTTGACAAATACTGCTTTGTTATTATTTTTTTTTTTATCCAAATTTTGTAAAAATTTAAATAATGACAGACAATATTACCGAAAATATTTTGGTGAAAGAAAATTTTCGATATATGAATTTTCTTTTTTCCTGTTTTCAGTTAATAGTAGATATAAAACTGGATAAGTAAATTATACATTTTATTTTGCAAAAATAATTAACTTTATAATTTTTAAAATAATTGTCTTATATAAACTAATAAACTGAAGCTCCACTCAGATTGAAGTAATGATTTATCGTCTCTTTAAAATTTAACACATCCACTAAAGCCCAACCGGGGAGTAAAGAATACCTATGGTGTAAAGTATGTCCGGCTTTTTAAAAATGCGAAATTTCGGGATTTTTTTTATTATATATACTAACGACCAACTGGAGTGTATATTTGGCTGCCTATAAGATTGGTTTTATAATTATATATATTACTTATCCAAAGTTACTTATTTTGACAAACCAATGGGTGTTTCGTTACTCAAAAATACCCTGTGAAAGTAAGAAATTTGTATTTAGTATCTCAATTTGGACTTAGAGAAAATGAAAAACGTAAATATTAAAAAAATAAATAAAGAATACAAGAAAGGTGTTATTGATGTGATCCATTAAAAACCAAATGTCTAGTTTGATAATTTGTTTTTGTCATTTTAGTGACTAAATATACTTTTTACTTCTAATCAATAAATAGGAATCCTAGACACTTCAAAACTTATAAGGTCATATCACTTGCCCGGTTCAATATGCTGAACATATAAGAACATCACTACTTTGTGATAACAAATTTTCTAATTGGTACATTTTTTTAAAAGAGGGGTTTTGAATTTTAATAAGCTTTAATTCACGAACAATTAAAAATACATCGACAAAAATTACGAAAAACCACTGTAATACAACTCACATACTCGTTTTTCACGAAATAGTTTCCCTTTTAGATTCTTAGTGGAGCGAAGAATGTATTATTGATTTTACAAATCTGTGTGATTTTTATAAATTCTGAGCGGAATAAAGAAGCTTATGATTATTATGAATATTCATTTATTATATTTTTTTCGCTTTCTGTGACCACTTTTTCGCATAGAAATATTTTTCAAAAAATTTGATCAGTGTATAGGGATGCATTAGAGATCAGTACGCGGGGGATAAAATTATTTTGCGCCCCTAGGCGTATTGATAAATATGTATGTAAGTATGAATAACTTACAAAAAATTTTTGTCGCTTTGCTTGGATAATAGCTTACTGGAAAAAAGTATCATAAGATTATTTTAAAAAATTATAAACATCATTATCTTCACTCACATTTTAGACAGATAGACTTCAGACAGAGAAAAATTTACGGGGTTTACATCTCTACACTAAACACATTTTGTGATAAACAGTGTTAATTAATGTCATTCACTATTCTGATAAATTTGTTGAATATAAACTTGAATTTATAGTAACTAGTTGCTCTATAATTTTTTGGATGAAGTAGGATTTGCCAAAATAAAATTCTGCAAAATGTGACTTTTTTTATTTAATTCCTTAAAAAAAATTTTAAAACCCGAATTTGGTGAAATGGGTTTTGGCAAAGTGGGAGTACACCGTTATACGTGTGATAATGATCTTGAATTAATTGTTATTATTATTAAATATTACTAATTAACAGTCGAATTCACGTTATGAAGTTGTACAAAGAACGAAATCTATTAGTGCCATATCGACGGTTTCAAAAACATACAAATGAAAAAAAAAGCAATTTGAGTTTAAAACGAAAAACTCCATTAGAAGAGGGCGGAAAACCGCAATTGCCCCGAGGGCCGAGGTGTAAAAATCCTAAATGTATCACTATACGGTGTAAACAGTATACACCTATAGTCGGATATCGATTGATTTACAAACGGCTAAGAGCTAATATTTAAACTCCTCGTAATATTCGCAGATTGCAGTGTTTCGCTTATTTCCGAAAATATTGATCATCTTTGTGCAACAATATAATATAATGTGTAAACCTATTATTATAATAATAATTAAATTACTATAATAACGTTTTATATTACAGCGATTTGGCTATGTACTGGCGATGCGTTTACGTGAAATGACGTCAGATTACGGGAAGAGAATTGTAAAACGGATGCTGTCAGTTATGTTTTATATGTACAGTCATGTGTGAATAGTGAACACGCGTTCTGGGACAATGGATTTCGTGATTTAAATGGTGCGAATAAAATAATTATAATTATATATGCGTCTACATCATATTCGATTTATATGATATTACTAAAATTGTAATTATATACGTTAAAAATGAGTGGGAAGTGGCTAAAGAAGTTTGGTACAGTACGAAGTTGGTACAGTAAAAAAAATTTTTCTAGAAACAATAAAGATATGAAAAAACTGCTAATACACACGATTTCATTATAGCATTATTACTTGTATGAAATCAATATTCAAATTGTTTTGATATGAAACTTAATGTTCGAATGTTTTTGGCTGACTATTTTTCTGTGTAGAAATAACTTATATATTATATTATAATTAATATATATATATATATATATATATACTAATATACTCGTATGACTGTTTCATTTATTCGCTACACCAAGTACACTTTACCCTACACTATAGGCTACAATTGATTTAAAATTTGGTGTGCATGTCTATAGTACAGTGTTAGAATGCGTTCTAAAAATATCCACTCCGATGCCGTTGTACAGCAAAAGACTATACGTTGAACCAGTCTCTACGCTGATTATACGGTTTTTTATTCGCGTCAAATAAATCATTGGGTTTGCATTCGTTATTTTAGAATTACTAATCTTTAGAGATGCAATGTAACATCATGTCGTTATATGGAAACAATAAAATGCCAACAACTAGACAGGGTATTGTATTCAGAGTTATTCATTGTAAAACCCTCTAGTTGCTGCACTCGAACTTTTTTTGTGCGAGTAAGTAGTCGACTTGGTGAAACGCTTCTTGATAATTGATGTATATAACAACATGTTTCTCCTGATATTTTTGTAAACAATAAACGATATAATTATGCAACTTATTGTTGCGTCCGTTCAAACCGCTGCTACTCGTATATTATATAATATATATATACGCGTTTGTTTTCTCAACATTAAATTTGCAATTTTTTATACCGTTAACGTTTTAGATTCTGAACAAAGTGAAGAAGCTAGTGTTTTTACAATGATGTTTATTTTTTTTTTTCTTTTTTTTTTTTTTTCTGTTAACACTTTTTCGTATAGAAATACTTGTCCAAAAGTTTCGATCAATAACTTTTTGAAACCGGATTCGTCTCT
>JAIPRM010011998.1:0-12450 GCA_025469315.1 Stegophylla sp. TES_Ste_2020 | reverse complement strand
TTCGTTCAGAATCGTTTTACTGAAGAAATGATTTATCGTTTCTTTAAAATTTAATACGCCCGTCAAGAGAATACCACCCGTCGTGCGAAGTACACCCATCGTGCGAAGTATGTCCGGCTTTTTATAAATTAAAATACGTACTAGAAACTTTATAGTATACGTAATAAGTATTTGATATGTTGTATAATGCATTGTTTTTTTCATAGGACTAGATAAATAAGTAAAATTCATAGAACATAGACCAGTGTCTAATTTCATACCTTGTTATAATATATACTAAATTATAATATTAACTAACGTGTATAAAAATTTGAAATAATATCAATGGTATACGTAATAATTGTGTTATTTTTTAAAATGTGTGAATAATCATAGTTTAAGATTATCGAAAAATAGCTTTCGGTAATCAAAACTGAAAAAAATCCTGTTTCACATACTACGTGCTAGATTTCGAGGTAAAAATTTTAAAATACCATAAATGATGTCAGCAAACATTTTATGAAATCGTCCACGATTATAAAATATATTGCTTGAAATCAAATTAATTCGAAACATCTAGTTTTTAATATGTTTAAAATGAACTACATTAATATTATGAACAAAAATAAATTATTGTTCCAATTTTTTCTTTTATTTGTTTAATTCTTCTATTTTTCTCCGGGAGGCGAGAAAAATCACTTTTTCCCTTAATTTTTTGGGGATTTTAATCCCTTTTTATTAGTAAACAAAAAAAAAAAAAACAAACAAATAAACGCTCATTTAAACACCGTACATATTTTATAGTGTACTATTTCGCGCGAGCACTTTGTCCGAATTCGTTTTTTATTATACACGCGTTTTATCGTACCCTATCACATCACGTCACGTACGCCACAAAATATTATTATTATTATTATTATTATTATTATTATTTCGTTGTCACTATCTCGAACGTTGTGGCGAATAAATGCGCGCCAATTTTTTTTATTAAAATAACGTTCTACTACGCTTCGTTCGTTCTTAATATAACACGCGCGCGTCTAGACGGGGCACGGCCCTGAAAAATCGTATTTATTAGACCGTGTAAAAACGCCCACCGGGATGGACCGCGGCCAGATCCGGAAGTGACCGCGGAGGTAAACAAAAACCGTTTCGCACGCGGGAAACACGAGAAAACGGCGAGAAATTCGATCGCGCGAAAACTACGTGCACGTAGGTCGTTACGCAGTTTTCGATCGCAAATGTTCATCATTTTCGAAAACCGAAAACCGAAAAAAAAATACCGAACACACTTCGCACGATCGGATGGGATTCTCTTAGTGGGCGTATTAAATTTTAAAGAAACGATAAATTATTTCTTCAATAAAATGATTCTGAGCTTTAGTCGATACAAGATAATTTTGCTTAAAAGTTACAAAATTATTACCGTTTTCAAATTGTATATTTTAGGCGTTTGTAACTCGTTTGAAAATTGAAATATTTTAAAAACCCTACATAGAAACACAGATAAAATGACCTTACCTTTAAATCTAATAATAGGTCAACTAGTGCTGTAGCTTGAAATAGACGGGCCCCGGTGCAAATTAAATCTGTGGGACACTTATTTTATAGTATTATTTACTTCAAACATATAAAAAAGCAAAACATATCAGTTGGACTCAACAATTTCTGTATTTTCATGTTTTTACAGAATCAAATAAAAAGTTGCTAGATCAGATACAAATCTGAATTACATCTATTTAAATCCAATTCCCATTTTTATTTTATTTCTAGGTTGTATTATTTATCAGCATTTTTTTTTTTTTTTTCAAAATTTTCGTTTATACTGAAATACATTAGGTAATTAAGACAATTAGAATAAACATTTGGGGAAGGAGACAAATATCTAAACATGTTTAGGTATTTGTATGATTTATACCTCTCTCCTAAAATGCATTATCCTTATGCTAATTCAAAAAAATCTGGGAGGGATTTTAAGTAATAAGTATGCGTTCCATACAAGAATTTGATGAGTGGGGCCCTGATGCAATGAACCGCTCGCACCGCGGTTTCTACGGTTCTGAGGTCAACTTACTCTAATATTAAACCTGTTGATGTAAAAATTAATTGCGCTGAACGCAAACGTTATATATTGTATGTGGTAAGACGGAAACAACACATACCATACGAGTGTAGTGCCCTCTTAATGCGACTGTTTTATAACTAAAAACTACTTCGTTTAAACAAATTTACTCGTTAATGTGTGATATAATATAATAATTATAAAAAGTAATTCAATATGAGCCAATGAATTAAAATCACTATCTGAAATTTTTTTTTCACATTTTTAAAATTTTATTGCGCCAAAATATTTCTCATATTATTGTTTATCTATCGATAATTTTTTTATTAATTTTGGATCAAAAAATGATGGTTTTCTAGTCTTTTTTGTCAAATTTTGGGTAGTTTTTCCCCTAAAAAAATTGAAAAATTGAGAAATTAAAAAAATTACCTCTCTAAAGTACCATTTAGAGGCAAATCCGGTTTCAAAAAGTTGCTGATCGAAACTTTTGGGGGAAGTATTTCCATATGAAAAAGTGTTAACAGAAAAAAATAAAATAAACGTCATTGTAAAAATACTAGCTTATTCGCTCCCCTCAGAATTTAAAATAAATAAACTCGGCCGTTACGTGATGAATAATACTTGTAAGAATCGCTTGGGGACCGACACAAACTAAGTCTTATAAATGAATGAGCTTTGCTGCGAAAAGTGAAAAGACTACAAAAAAAAAAAAAAATATATTTTTACATTAATAAATTACTTAGTAACGCTATATTTTGCTATTTTCGCTGTGCATATTAATCACGCATTGACTTTACTTAACTATTTTAACTATTTCAAGTATTTTGCTTTTCGGGAGTGTATATTTAATTACTGTACGTCACAGTGTAGTTAATTCGATTGCAATGAATTTGAAGTACTGAAATGTGTAGATAACGCTTGAATTAAAATCACTACTATACAATTAACTTTTTTTTTTTTTTATTCGAAATTTTATTGAAAAGTAACGAAATTAGAAGATTCCTCGAGGAAAGTTTGAATCCTTTGAAAATTTAAGTGGTGAATCTTATAATCGATTTGTGTGTGTGTGTGGGTTTGGATAAGTTCCAAACAATTTTGAGTCTTTAATAATTAATGGTATTTATTGTATTTTAATAATTGCAATTCACCTTTTGATTGTATACGTCATTGATATGGATACAGTGATTTAACAGGTTTTTGTCATAATATGAATACGCGTTGTATTTAAATAGCTTGTGTATTTTCCACTCCGGTTGATTTTGATCAAACATTTGATTATAAAAAAGATAAAATATACATCGGCAGCTTATGTTTCTGTCTAAAACGAGTCTTCGTAACAGGTACTGGAACTGGAAATTAAAGACTGGATTTGAAATCCTTTTTCTAAAGAAATTTTTAGAACCGGAACCCTAATTGGAACCTATATTTTTTATTTTATAGAAATGTAAGCCAAACCAGAACTCATTAAAATAAAATAAAAACACACGAGTGGTAACGATTGAAATCCCTATTGTCCATCATGGTGCAGTCACTGTATGAAAAGTTAAAATTAATTTGATAAAATTATTAAAAATCTGTTTTAATATTTATTAACATTTCATTATGATTATCAACACAATATCATCGAAATTCATAACTATTTAAAAACCGGAAACCACATTTTTTTAATGATTCAATAATCGGAAACGGAACCGGAACTCATAAAATCCATTAAGATTCTAGTCGCTGCTATTGCAGTTACATAGTTTTTATTAGCCTTTATTTTACCAATGCGTAAAACTGTTTGAAAAATATTTCACAAAAATCACGCTTGTTTGAGATTTATTTCGGAGAGTATGAGACGCAGAATGAAATTTCTTATAGATATATAGGTATAGTATAAACTGTGTATATATAGATAAATGCTAAGGTGGAAAGGCGGTTTATATATATATATGTACTTCAAGTGCAGTTTACACGTGTGATTTTGTTTTTACCTGTACCCTAGGTGCAGTTTACAATCAACCCTCATCATTCCTCCTCGACTACGTTAATGATAAACGTGGCATGCGTGAAGTTTTTTTGAAATTATTTTGACACAATACTTCGTGTATATTCAGGTATATTGAGTATGGAAAACGAAAAAAATCAATTCAAAAACTTCCATTTTTTTTCTCGGACATTTTTAACTGTTTCGTTAAGTACATCCGAGTCAAACGTTATTAAAGCGCAATATTTTACGTCATAGATTTTAATCGACCAAATGTCGTGTGGAAATAGTACTTTTTTGATTCCGTGTCGTAATGAAAGTGAAAAGTCGTATAACGGCTACTGCGCATTAAACACACACACACACACACACACACACAGAGAGAGAGAGAGAGAGAAACGATTACTGAGGTCAAACGCGATATTTATACCAAATGGGGGTTGAATAAACATGACGCGTTATTGTAATAATAAATATATTACGTTTTATATTTATTTTTTATTTTATGCTACGTGTTTCGTAAAACAGTTTTATTTTTAGTTTATAAAACCACGTAATATTCTTACGCTCTATATTATGGTGAAATGTGCAACGATCGATCGGCATGTTTTAGCCGTTTGGAATCGATTTAATTGCAATGGATTTTTTTTCGTGACGAGTTCTTGGAGTTTCCGTTTGTTCGCTGTTTCCGTTTCCCACGCTAATTTTAGAACAGACACTCGTGAGTAATATTCGAGTGAACAGCGTTCGAATTGAGTCACACGATGCTTATTATAAAAATATAATAATATTATAATAACAGTATGATGCGTTATAATAATATGCAAATCCAATTATTATTATTATTGACTTTGTGGCCTTTTATTTTCACCCGTTATTGTTTCATTTTTGCATTCGAAATTTTCAAAATGCGTCATGGATAGTGATGTGCCACAAGGAATATTCCTTAAAAAAAATTTAATAAATTAAACGATTATAACTGTATCATTAATATGAGTTTAGGACAGTTGGTAATAAAGAAACCGTATTATAGTCAGTGTAGCAGCTAGGTACTTATTTTGCATCTTCTCTGCTTTGTTAAGCATAGTAATAATGTTTTTTTTTTTTTTTTTTAAAATATTATTATTTAAATTAATTAAAATCTTTACACTCACGACTAGTATACTCTTAAATTAGATTTACATCGAATAAATAATAATTTTTTTTTTTTTAACTGCCCAAAAGTAGAGCTTTTCTCCAATAATATTTTTGGTATAAATACATTTGTCATTCGGATCAGTCACAGTTATAAATTGAATAAACATTGAAACGTATTTTGAACAATACTTTTTTTTTTTTTTAAATATAATAGTCCCGACAAATTACCCATCTCAGGAATATTCCTGGAAGTATTCCCCGGGAATTTCCCGTAAATAAATCCCTGGGAATTTGCACATCACTAGTCACGGAGACTCGTGTGTTGTTCTCCGGCCAACGCCCGAACGCGGTTGCAAATCGGTCGAGCGTTAATTTTTTTACCCGAGAAAGCCAAACCAACAAGGATGGATCGATACGCACGCAGCACGCGCGCACTGCTCTCGGCGAGACCAAATACGCGCGATAATGGACGCAAAATATTTTGACTTTATAAGGCTCAGTGTTCGACCATCGGTATAGTTATGCGCGTACGATTTTAATTGCGATTTTAATGTTTTTTTGCCCCTCAAACAGGTTGTTTTTTCGATCCAGTTCAGACTCTCGCGCTTAATTATTCGGCACAGAATACAAAATTGGTTCTCCTCGAACTCATTCACTTGCCAAGGGCGTATTTCAGAGGGGAAGGGGCGATATCTCCTCCCGGGGCCCTCTGATTTTATATATATTTTTTGGATTCTGAGACGAAAAAGAAGCTAATGTTTCGACAATGATAGTCTTTTCTTTTTATGAAAATACTTTTTATATAAAAATATTCACTCAAAAATTTCACACGATAAATTTTTTCGATCAAAAATCGCATACTGGTTATATTATCAATTCTTCATTTGTTTTTTCTTTTTGGAAAAAAATACCTAAAATTTGACAAACAAAACTCGGAAACCATAATTTTTTGACGCAAAGTTTGTGAAAATTTAAATGTAGACAATGATATAAGAAAAATTTTGGCGCAAAAAAATTTTGAAAATGTAAAAATAAAAATTTGGTCATTTTTCTAAATTTTTTTTCCCTTTACATATTAAATAAAAAAAAATAAAGTTAAGTTAAGTAAAGTAAAGTAAAGTAATGTACAGAAAAGTAATTACTATTTTAAGGTACAAGATAACTAGAAAAAAAAGAGGCCAAAAAATAACTTAACTAAATTAGAAATAAGTTGCTTTTTTTTTATACTTACAATCCACGTCATAACACAATTCTAATTTTTGATAAAAGTTATAATATTATGTAACTGTCAAAGTTTTGAATCTGGCATTATATAGAATTCTAAAATTGAGTAGGAAAAATACAAAATGCTTAAAATGACTATGATGGTATTCTATAAAATAATCGAAACTCGAGTAGACATGAATAATTTTTATATTAGATGAAAAGTAATTTAACGTGATTAAAAAATAAATAAATAAAATAAAAGAACTGATATGTCAGTTCATATTGTGGAAATAAATATAACTCATTAAAATAACTCGTTCATTAACTTAGTTAAAAGTAACTTAACTTTTAATTTCTAATTTAATTTTGTAATTAGTTATTGCCCAACTTTGCTAAAAACACTATTGTTTTTCAGAACGATCACGTTTCATATGACAGGATGTGATGATACATTATGTTACTATCAGCCGTTTTTACCGATAAAAAAAAAATAATAATAATTAAAGTAATTAAAAACAAAAAAAAAAAAAAAAATCACACACACTTTATGAAAGTTATAGTGCCCGAAATTCGATGCAATGCGTCGTTGGTTCGAACAGGTATTCCGACGGTTATATATAGGGTAAAGCGGTGTGGAACACCATCATTAAACAATTATTTACGAATTCCGAGTTCATTATCGAAATTTTAAATAATTGATCACGCCGAAATAATCAGTTGAATTCCAATAGATTTCGAGCGGAATGAAAATAATAATTAAACAAAATTACGTTACATGACGCAGTAATTTCAACGGCTATGGTACATTTGATTGATAACCTTAAATTATTCTTAAATCGCCTTCGTCATAAATGTCGTCAACAAATGACTAATTCATTGATTCACGCGTAAAAACGTGAATTTAAACCGGATATCGTAATAATAATAATAATTAATAATATGATATAGTAATTTATTAAAAAAAAAAACGCCCGAAGATCTCAGCGGAAAAATACCGATCTATCGACAGTGCCGTAGCTTGAAATAGACTGGGGCCCCAGTGCAAATTAAATCTGTGGGCCCCTTATTTTACAGTATTATTTACTTCAAACATACAAAAAAGCAAAACATATCGGTTGGACTCAAAAATTTCTGCGTTTTCATGTTTTTACAGAATCAAATAAAAAGTTGCTTGATCAGATAAAAATCTGAATTACACCTATTTAAATCCAATTCCAATTTTTATTTTGCATATTTCCAGGTTGTATTATTATTTATCAGCATTTTTTTTTTTTTTCAAAATTTTCGTTTATACTGAAATACATTAGGTCATTAGGACAGTTAGGATAAACATTTTGGGGAAGGAGACAAATATCTAAACACGTATTTGACTGATTTATACCTCTCTCCTCAAATGAATTATCCTTTTGCAACTTCCAAAAAATCTGGGGGGATTTTAAGTAATAAGTATGGGCCCCATACAAGTACTTGATGAGTGGGGGGGGCCCTGGTGCAATGAACCGCTCGCACCGCGGTTTCTACGGTACTGTCTATCGACCGAGAACTAAATAGGTTTTGTATTAGTTTATAAAATACACGAGAATAGGTACTTCGGTGACGTTTCAGTCGATACGAAGAAAGTCGAAAACTCATTTATGGTTTTAATTAATATACTAAACGCAAGTTCACAATAAATTTTTGGTAATGAAATCCAAATTCATTTCTCGAGCTCTAAAAAGTCTATGGTTTGATGTGTGGTGTGAAAATTCAATATTATCTATTATCGAAAAACCCATAGGAGAAAAACTATCAATAATTTAATAACAGTGATATGAATTTTTCCAAGTTGAATTTTGACCGCTATTTTTAGATTCTGGACGAAGTGAAGAAGCTAGTGTTTTTACAACGATTGTTTATTTATTTATTTTTTTTTTCTGTGTACAACTTTTCGTAAGGAAATACTTGTCCAAGGGTTTCGATCAGTAACTTTTTGAAACCGGATTGGCCTCCAGATTGTACTTTAAACAGGTCATTTTTTGAATTTCTCAATTCTTCAATTTTTTTTTTGGAAAAAACTATTCAAAATTTGACAAAAACGACTCGGAAACCATCATTTTTTGATCCGAACTATATGAAAATTTGAACATAGATAGAAAATCATATTAGAAAGATTTTGGCGTAAGAAAATTTTGAAAATGTGAAAAAAAATTTTGGACATTTTTCTAACATTTTTTTTTCTCATTTATTTTTTATATTATTAAGTTCCCTCGTTCAGAATCGTTTTATTGAAGAAATGATTTATCGTTTCTTTAAAATTCAATACACCCGTCAATAGAATCCCACCCGTCATGCAAAGAACGCCCATCGTGCGAAGTATGTCCGGCTTTTTGATTTTAACATTAAAGTTGCTGAAAATTTTACTTCACAAAATAAAAACAGAAAGCCAAAAACTGTATGGTATGATAAGGCTTTATTAGTAACCTCGATTTATAAATTTCTTATTTTATTCTAAATATTCCACTTAATATTCCTGCATATTCTACGCCCATTACATGTCGAATAAACCAATTTGTAGATTTTTACGTTCAGCCAATTTTATTCCCGTTCTTCTTAGAATAAGACTTTTTATGTCAGCACATGTATATGTGTATAAATCATATGGAATATTATGTAAATTAAATCATAATTTATGTCTGTTATTCGTTGAAAAGGACTTTCCTGTATAAAAATAAAATAAATTAATAAAACCTTACAAGTGGTAACGAAGAAATGTGATTTTTTGCTATAAAGAATCGGATGAATAGTAATTGTTTCTTTTTTTTTAGATGCAACTTTTCATTTAAATCCTATTGAACTGTTTGATTTGAAATAAGAATATGCGATGACTCACAAGAGTCATCGGATTTTCTGAACGAAATATAATTATCTCCTCTGCTAAATGTTTGAGTATTCCAAAATGGAGACACTCCACGCATTTCGAGACCGGCGGATGTCATAGGTATATCATTTTATACCCGTAGTCTGTAAGCGTCTGCAAGCGCGCTCGCAATTCGGTCTTTGCAGCAACACAGCATTATGGTAATTAGCAGCGGAACAATGACGCGCCCGCGGGACCGGAACAAAACATATTGTACGAATTATGCACAAATTCTACGGCATCGTTGGCGAGTGAGTTGGTGTACAGGGAGGTGGGCGTTTAAACGTGCAGTCTCCGCGTCCCGCGAACCGGAAGATTTGCTATAAGACTGCCGTGCACACACCCCTGCGTTTCAATATGTTATTGTTCACGCATTCACTTCGCGTGTTAACGGGTTATGACCGAAAAAGTAAGTATCGACTCGTATATGCACCCAAACAATATTTACGACCAAGGGGGGAGGCACTGGCGGGCGTCCAAATTTTAATAACTCCGACAGCCTTCCCCTCAATTCTTCCCGAGCTTTCTCTACCGCGATCCGGATTTATTTCGTCATCGCGCGTTTTCAACGCATTATTATATATTTCGTTTGTTTATCACACGTTATTATTCAAACCTATTTAAACGTATGACGCGGTTTTACTCTACAAAGAACGTGAAAAAAAAGAAAGGAAACTAACACTAACCGAGTAGTTCAAATATACAGCGTTGGCTGTAAATGAATGCGAGATAGAATGAGAGTGAGAGGGTAAGAGAGTGTGTGAGGCAGAGAGAGATGGATATGAAGAATAATTGGGGGAAGTCCCCCAAAGTAAATTAATCACCCTTCTCTTTTTGTACGCATTGTTCTATTTTTACTCAGCATATTACATAAAAACCTGATACCTAGTGCATTTTTCCCTTCCTTACCAAAAAAAAAGGCAATACTACGTAATAATTAATTGCATTCCAATATTTGATTTCGAAATTTTACTAACTGTAAAAACATTGAATAAACGAAATAACAATTGATCCATGTTCACATGTTTAAAAATGGATTTTTATTCTGACAAGTAACAATTAATATCTTTTTGCCTGATACATAGTGATTTTTTTTTTGTACCTTAATATTATAATAATGGATATTAAATTTTACACGACCATAAACTATAAAACTTCATGTCATTTGAATATGTGCATTATTTCATTGTATATATAATATCATTATTAGATATTGTAACATTCAGTCACATAATATAAGGGGAAAATCTAGAGGACTTATTTACTCCAAGTTCAAAATAAACACTCCTAAAATTTAAAATTCAAAAAATCTGAATTTTTAAATGTACTATTCAATTTTTATATGATATTTTTCGATTAATTATTTTAGCATTTGTGGTCATTATTTTTTTATTTAGAATTTATAGACAAAATCGGTAATTACAATAATCGTTTTTATGGTAAATTTTATTTGTGGGGAAATAGTAGCATAGTATAGAGAAGATGTAACTTTTCAAAATTATGGATTAGTTGAATAAGAAATTGTAA
Organism: Stegophylla sp. TES_Ste_2020; assembly: GCA_025469315.1. Classification (NCBI taxonomy): domain Eukaryota; kingdom Metazoa; phylum Arthropoda; class Insecta; order Hemiptera; family Aphididae; genus Stegophylla; species Stegophylla sp. TES_Ste_2020. The sequence goes on along the minus strand of JAIPRM010011998.1, from coordinate 1,674 downwards.
TATTTTAAAATGAAAAAATAGACACGTACTCTTGAAAAAATAAAAATAATCATGATATTATTACTATGTACAAAGACTCCCTACCCCCTTTGGGGGTTGGTAAAACAATTTTCGCATCAGGTCAAATTTTGGTCTAACCACTCATATTCGAAACGGTCGTATTTATTCAAAATATTTGTCAGCTTTTTGAAATGTAATTTTAAATGGTAAACGTTTTTAAACGTTTCGCCATACTAAAACAATGGAGACCGTATAACATAAAGCGAGGACGTACTCGAACGCCGCTTGTACAAGCAACTCATCGAAAATTTCGAAATATGAATCGCACATAATGCGTTTAAGTACACTCACACATACGTTTTTGAAAACATTTTATGGAATATAAAAAACAAATAGATAATAATAATAATAAAAAAAAAAAATCTAATAATGCGGATAACGGATTACGATAGAGATCACGTCCTAATGAGTAGGTATGTATCGTAGTAAGATTATTATTATTATTATAACATATTAACCGTATATGGCATAACCATAACAAAAACTATACGAATTCTTTCGCTTTTTCCATGACCCCGTATGACCTCCGCAGACGGGCGCACTGATAACCGACCGAAACGAGATATCGATTATTATTTCGACTCGTGTAATATATTTTCGCTCGGTACTCCTCGGAGTAACGATTTTAAGTTTACAACAAACACAGTCTTATTTGTGTGCGTGGGTCTATGACTGAATAAATGAGCTTAAGATGATTTGGAGTATTATTTCGGGTGACACACAAACAATTGTCATATTGTACGCGTACCAGGATAGTCGGGTGGTTCGTTATTTATTATACGTGTACACACATACTTCTCTTAGAAAAAGGTACGTACGTAATATGTAATATAAACGTGTATGCATTATAATGAACAAATAAAAGATTGCAGTATTACATTATGATATAATATAATATACCTACGGATGTGTTGTGCCTACATTATACTAAACAAACAGATACCGACGAAATACATCACTTCTCCTGACGCATGTCGTAAAAAAACAAAAAGAAGAACATAACATTATTATATATGTAACACCGATCAGATAGTGTCGATGGAATTTAAGGTAACTTAGTCAAATAATATTATATTACATACGAGTCGTCGGAGAGACAGAGGAAGAAAGTTATTTCACTTGGCGTTTGATCTTCACGCGCAATTCCAACGCTCTTACATTATAGTGTGATAAGACTTTACATTGATACTGTAGTGTGTCCGATAAAAATGTTTTGAGTACAATAAATCTCACCTCTGCCTGCGGTATCGGAGTACAGCGCGAGTGAGTTATAAGTACACGCACATTATGGCAGTTACGATGCCTGAATTATTGTTTGTGGGATAAATTGCGGGTAGTTTGAAAGAAAAAAAAAAGCCGGTATATTAAGCACCATCGGTATTTTCCATTTCTCAAGCGGGATACTCTTGGTGGGTGTGCTGAATTTTAAAGAAACGATAAGTTAATTCTTCGAAAAAACGACCTCGAGCGGAACAATAATAATTATCAGTTTTATAAAAGATATAAAAATTTATGAATAACGCAAAAACCTGTAACTAGTCAAAAAAATGAGAACTAAAAAAAAAAAAATTCTAGAAAGAATTGAAAAAAAAAAAATAACGTTATGACACATTG
>JAIPRM010011997.1:0-12451 GCA_025469315.1 Stegophylla sp. TES_Ste_2020 | reverse complement strand
TTTCAAAAAGTTATTGATCGAAACTTTTGGACAAGTATTTCTATACGAAAAAGTGTTAACAGAAAAAAAAAAAAATAAACATCATTGTAAAAACACTAGCTTCTTCACTTTGTTCAGAATCTAAAATTCCATTCAGAATCGTTTTACTAAAGATTAAAGTTATTGTTTCTTTAAAATTTAATAAACCCATTATATCTCACTCGAGGATCAAAGAATATCCATAGTGCGAATTATGTCCAGTTTTTTGTTTGTGCCCCTCCCATTAGACATTTCTAAATACGCCCCTGATCGTCATAATATTATAATATTATTTATCTACGACGTCACGCCTAAACGGGATGTATTAATTGGTCTACGGTTGATTATGAATAGCGATTAGAAATTATAGAAATTATTGCATATAATTTTGTCTATGTCTTCTGGTTATAGGCAAAAATCTATTTTATAACCAAGTGAGTTCATATGTGTGTATGTGTGTTTTTTTTCTCATCATCCTTTAGGTTAGGTTAGGTCACGTAAAACGTTACACGTTTTAGTGTTTTTTTTTTTTTTTTTTTCATAAACATTTTGCCCATTTCCATTCCCATTCCCCTTAAATAAAAAAAAAAAAAAAAATTAGTAAATAAGAGGAAGATTATTAAATAAAAAGACTTTTTATACAGACAATTATTTTTCATACAAACGATGTTTGGAAGAGGAAGGATGTTCTAACACCCAAAACATCCCCTTGGCTTATGTCACTGTATTTCAACACCACAATATTACTTGCATTCAAAACACGGACTTTGAAAATACAAAATGAAAAGTTCAGTTAAGACACACGTCAAGAACAAGAGCTTTTTCTTAGATATTTTGCCGTCGGGGTTTTTCTATTTATACATTTTTAATAAAATGCAAAGTTATAAAATACGCGATACGTTCGATTTCTAATCTAAAGGATTGTGTTATAAAGAACCTTTTTGTTGTACTGAAAACACGGTGTAAAGAAAACGTCATCATATTACTCGTAAACATAATACATATTTAACTTTCACGCTTAATCGAATAAATTAAGAAATTTTTAATCATTTTTAATTCCGACGCTCGTACCTACGAAATACAACTTCGTTCGTGTGGTCCCAAGAGAGCTATAGGTACTACAGAGCTTTTTAATTAAAAAAAAAAAAAGGCATTGAACGGCGTATATCAATATTAATTACAAATCGTGTACGTTTGATGTGTGCGCTCGAGTCACAGTTGTCAGTGATCGAGGACAGAATCATTTGTCATTAAATATAATTTGATGTAACTACCTACGAAAATGGTTGAATTCTATTTGAAAAAGTATCCAGGTCATATATTTTAGTGGGGCGGGGAGGCAGTTACGGTAAGGGATGATACACAAAAATCTAATCAACTATATTCTAAATTCAAGTGAATAAAACGTAATAAACGAGCATGATACGATTTTATTTTTAGAAAATTATTTAGTTATTTATTTTTACTTAACATTTCCGAGCAATACATTGTAAACCGTAATGTACATAGATTACGGAAACCAAACATGACGTAATTTTTTGTCGCTTTACCAAGCATTATAATAATATGTTGAATAAGAATTCACGCAATATTTAAATTGTATATTGTTCAAAACATTTAGAAAATAGTGACCAAATCTATGAGATAATTAACTTTTTTTTTTTTTTTTTTTTGTCGAAAGCATTCAACGACGAAATAAGGGCATTATGTTATTTCATTACGTCCACAGATTAAATATTTAAAATTAAAAATTTCGCTTTTAGTTATTTAACTGTAATTCTAAAACTATAAGTAAATCCTAGAAACTTGAAATTTTTACCATTTATCATAAATGGTGTAATTTGGTCTTATTTTTATTGACAACTTTTGGAATGAAAATAGAATTTTGAAAATTTATCATTTTTTAAAAGCTTTTTTTTCAAATGTGTGGTGTGTGTGTGTGTGAATAAAAAAAAAATATTTAATACTTTCATACCTTTCATATTTTTTTACTGTTATATAAAGTAATTGACTCGTGTTTCTGAACCTTTGCAAAAAATCCAATATTCTTACAACATTATAATATCGACAAATTTATTATTGATTAAATTGAATTGAACGGTTGAAACCTTAATTAGAATCAAAAATATTACGACAGTAAAATTTAGATATGATATGTTTATAAGAGACATACTTTATGAAAAAAAAAACATGACATTTATTGACAATATCAAATTTGAAAATCCACATACTTTGAAATAAATATCTTCTTATAAAAAAAAAAAAAATTCAACTGTACAGAGCCACCACCCTTCGTCTTAGTGCGCATGCTTATATCGCTAATAACGTAGCCATAATTTCGAATTTATATTTGGTTTAAAGTGTGAAAAATAAAGTTTCTATAAGCACACGTTTGTTTATTAGAAACTGTGTGATTTAAATAGATAACATTTTCTCCCGATGCCATAAGATTCTATTTGTTCTGTCCTGTTTTATATTTTTAGAAATAATCATATTAATCTACAACAAATTATTATTGCGTTATCACAATAATTACAATTATATTAAATTTTCAATATTTTTGTAGTTGCTATTGGTAATGTGGAAGTAAAAAAAATTAGGTACGAATTTTTTCGAAAATTAAAAATCATGATTAATTACACAAAAGCGCGAGGCCCTGTGAGGTTGCATTCTCTGCACACCCCTCGTGTTGGCCTTGCATTTAATTTACGATTGTTTAAACAATAATAGTTGGTCGTGTAAAATATTAGCTAAACAAACGACGGAATAATTGCAATTACCAATAATAATTAGACTAGACATATTTTACGTACAGCTGATATCTCTGATAAATACCCGACAAGAAAAAAATTTCGCGTTTTCAGTTAATTATTTTTCGAATGTAAAATAAATACATTTTAAAACGGACGGAAAACGAGTGATGCTGCGTGTATGTGTATGAATTAGTTATACGTATGAATGAAGTGATTGTCAATTAAGTTTCGGTCCATACATACATACACGGAGAGAAAATTCGATTTATCCCTGCACACTTTGAATACCACTATAAAGCAAAATACGTATAATATATTTTGTATCCACTTCATCTGTGAACTATAAAAAAATAAATACGTTTCTCTTTTGCCTGTTTTTGACGTGATGTTTGATAATTCAAATCGAGAGGGCGTAGGTAAAAGACATTTTTTTGATATTTGACATTTATATATTATTAACAATCTTTCTGACGGTGTTTAAAGTGACGTCAGTGCGCATACTTTGTTAAATATTAACAGTGTGAAACAAAATCTATTTTTGCGAGATGAATAAAACGTATCGCACCTCTGGTAGATTTATGTAATTGAAAAAAATCATCTACGCACGAACGAATGAAATATTAAATAATAAATTTGTTTTGTTTTTAAATTACAAAGCCAAACCTATGGCGATAAATAAAATATTATAAAATACGAAACTACCTACAATCACGGTGTAATAATTATTATTATTATTGTTATGCGACCGTTTAGTGAAAGTAACGAAAACATTGTTACAATTTTACCCGCGGTGCAGTTGGGATCCCCAAAAAAACACATAGCTACGCAATGATATATATATATATATATATATATATTATTTTCATACCAAAGGGCGTAGCCAGGGGGGTATTTGCCCCTAGCTGCCCCCCCCTTGGCTACGCCCTTGTTTCATACGTATTACTGTTTTGTAAACTCTGAACTGTTATAATATCCAATTACTAGAATACCTATTTGTTTTGTGATCTGCGCGGGGGTCTTTTTGGCCAATAACACACGCAGCAAACGCATTGTTTGGAAATCATTTTAATAATTAATATGTGCCCTATAATCTCCTAGCAAACACACATTAGATTAACAATGTGTATGAGAATTGAATTCGTAGATTAAGACGTGTATCCACGGTTTCATCATTATTATAATCGTATGTGTAATCCCAATGACCACATTACTACAAACGAACATTCTCTGGTAAATTATTATCGTCAATATTGTCGCAGTTATGTCTACTGACGTAATTAATTTCATAAAATAAACATCTGAATAATAGTCGCGGCGAAATATTACTATTATACACGATATAACGCCGCCGTTACGCAACGCGCGTTCAAATTTGTCGCGTAGAATCAACCAATTATCCGTTTGCGGTGTTGTCGAGTACATTTACCTATATTTACGCCCGCCCGTAGCTGCAGGCACGAACGTGTGTGCACATCTCCCACGAAACCTTTGAGAAAACCGAAATTAATAATACACATTATAGTAATATAGCTCTTGCCACACCACCTACGTAACAACACGTTACACACACGGCTGTTGCGCGGTCGCCGAGTGATTTGTCCGAAATACGATCGCGCTTAAACCACCCCTCCCTCCCTCTCCCTCGTATAAAAGCGTTGAGTTACACGACGTGGAACGGCGAGGGGAAAAAATGAGAAACACCTCACACACACATTCGTTTATCACTGTTCGACACAGGCGTGGATCCAGAAATCATAAATAGGAGGGGGTGCTCGATCAATAGAACTACCTAAATACTAATATAGCCAGGGTTGGCACGAAAGAGCCCAGCCCGAAAAAACCCGGGCTGCTTTTTTGGGTTAAGCCCATTAAAATTTTTAAAAACCCATTGAAAACACCCGAGCTGCTTTACTGGGTTAAACCCACTAATTATTGAAAAAAAAAAAAACATTGTAAAAACCCGGTTCTATCATGGGTAGACTCCACGTTTATATTTATAAAATATATAAAATGATTTGAACATTTGTTCAAAGCATTTAGATCTTCAAAGAAAAAAAAATTCATTAAAAATTAAAAAATAAAAAAGCTATTAAAAAAGTTAACAATAATAAGTATTCAAAATTATGAAGACATTGAAGGATTAAGCTAAATCAAATGCACGGTTGTAGATCAGAAGTTCATTATTCTATTATTGAAAAGATGAAAAGTAGTGCAGTCAAAATACGAAAAAAATATTCAGATGGGTTAATTTAGGAAAAACCCCATAAAACCGTCCACTCAAACAACTTCACATTAAACCCAACAGGATTTTGGGTTTTTTGGGGTTTTATTGGAAAAAACCCGAAAAAGCCTTACTGGGTTGGGTTTTTTCAATAAAGCCCGGGTTTTTGCCAACCCTGAATATAGCAGCTAACTACTAATTACACCTTAATATAAATCTTTATTTATAATAATTATATATTTATATATATATATATATTATCTATTACAAAAGAACATTTAATACATATTATCCACTTCATTTGTTTAATTTACACTAACGACCTACTCAGTTTATTTTACGTTTTACATTCCGAGTGGGGTGAAGAAGCTATAGAGTGTTTTAACAATGATGTTTATTTTATTTTTTCATATAGAAATTCTTGTCCACGAGTTTCGACCAGCAAAAATTTATGAATTAGATTTTTTCAAAATTTTCAATAGTTTGTTCGAAATTTTGGTAAAACTACTCAAACGTTGACGAAAATGCCTGTAAAGTTTAAAATTATCTATCGTTTCTTTAAAAATTTAACACGCCTACAAATTCCGCCCAAGGATCGAACGAAACTCATATATGGTGAGAAATATGTCCAGCTTGCACGTCCTAGTCAGTAGCTGTACGCATAAAGTATTGAATTTTACACCTGACACACTCGAAATTAAATTCACGGCACTGAAAACTTATTTCATTGGTCGAACCCCACTCCACCGCACGCATTCGTCGAAATAAATTACATAATATTATGTTCGTTCATCTATTGCGCGACGGTTCGCAAACATCATTCATCCCGAGAACGCGGTGGTTATTATTATAAGGGACCGCGCGGATGCTGATGTTTGAAAAGGCCAAAATACCGAGTAAAATAAAAGAATTTGCGTCCTACGAAAAAGTCGTTTAAAATTAAATAATGATCAAACGCGATATTTTTAAAATACAAACAATTTTTGGAATATAACCGTGTTAAGTATTAGTCGACACATAAATCTTTTAAACGAAAAAATAATAATAAAATAATGATCAACAAGTTATTTTTCCCCGATTATGCAGAAAGTCTTTGAAAACGATGTAAAAACACAAAAAAATCTGAAAACAAATAAAACTGCAAGATAAAAATTAGTTCTATTTCAAGCTGGGAAAGCGTCGTCTATAAGAACGCGAAAGCGCAATAAACGTCCGAGCTCCGTAGTTGTTATTATTATTGTTCTGTTTGGCGAAAAAATCGAGCGTCGGTCGAATCACACTCGTACTGTGTGTGTGATTCGATTTGCTCGAATCGCTGGACGAAAAATACTCCGGAATTGAAAACGTCCACGCGTCACACGACTGACGCCCGAAAACAAAAGAATATAATTAAAAAAAAAAAAAAAAAAAATAAGAAGAAAGAAAGAGAAAATAACGAAAAACACCTAGTGACAAAATGTTTTGCCGAATAACGGTCGGCGGCTTGGAAACGAGTTAGTTGGGCGCAAGTATAATATTTCCGTCGCGAGATATTTCGCACACACTCACATCAGAGGGCGGAAGAAAACAACGAACACCAGAGGTATCCCGCAGGCACTGTCGCGTCTTCGCGCTTTTGTTTCACTGTTTTTTTCCGCAGGGGGGCATAAAGAAAATAGAAATACTTTCAGAAAAATGTTTCTTCTGTATATTATCCGTGCGCGCGCTCGTCTTACCAGGCGGCCATCCGAGAAACTGCAACTAATTTAATCATGTACCTACGCGACGATCGTCTGTGCAATGACGTTCTCTTGTTGTGAGAGAATTTGATTTTTTTTCCCCCTGTTTCGTTTCGTACACGTGACGTTTTGCAAGTGGCGCAACTAGGATTTTTTCAAGTAGGGTGTCCACCTATAAATTTCTACTATATAATTATTTAATTATAAAATCGTAGTCAACGTTAATGTGTACACTACAAGAATTCATCTAAAACTGCATTTTCTCCGAGTTAACATTTTTATAACTCGTAGTAGATAAATAAAAATTTAGCTTTGTCTAAAAATTACAAAAGATTTTTCAGCATAAATATATTATGTTACGAGTAACTTTAAAAGTTAAATTTTCACCTACTTACATCTACATTGTAGATAGTTGGTAGATTGATAACGATAATTTTATCAGACTTTAACCAACAATACGTCTTATTGTTTCTTGATTTCTATTAAATCGTAATACATTATTGTCAATTATAATTTGTAATGGATGTTTTAACAACTCCTATTGATAATCTATCTGTTAAATATTTCATAAAATAGTGAGCAATGTTGAAAATATTATGTTTATTTTAACCATGATATATTTGTGAATTAATAGAGGTTATAATATTGTATAGTTAAAAGGATTTCAATTTTTTTTCAATGCCCAATGAATAAAATTCCACAAATATGGTTCAAGGGGGAGGGGTGTCCCGACATCCAAAACACCCCCCTCCCTCTTTGGTTGCGCCACTGATAACACGCGTTATATTTTATTAATATTATTATTATATTTTTATATTTTTGTTAGCGCTCGGTCGCCAAGCGGTGGGAAATAATTACTGGAGGTCAATTACTGCATGCCGGCCGTGTCAATTAGTCGAGTGAGAGACTTCATAATAGATTTTAATTCGGTCGCATTAATCCTACACGCGCGTGTGCGCGCGCATACAGTGAAACGCTTAAAACACACGTTCGCGGGTGTAATAACAATACACAAAGACCGTAAACTGTATATAATAATAATAACAATAACGCCGAATACACCACCGGAGTACTGTATTATATCGCACATGCTTCGGTTGTAAAAATGGATAGAGTCTAGTTTCATTCAACCACCCTCTCGTTTATAATAATTATAATACTAATTGTCGTTAAGTGAGCAAAAGACCGAAATGCGACAACGAGCGTGACGCCACCGATACTACTTACACAACAATAATAATAATTACTCGATGCGCGTTTAATCGAGACGTTCCGCGGCCAAACACGTCTAAACCACGTCGATATCGGTTGTCAAGGGGGGTGTTTTGAGTGTCTGGACACCCCCCACCCTTAAACCATATTTATGGAAATTTTATTCAATGAGCATTGCAAAAAAAAAAAAAAATCTTTTTAACAATACAATAATTATAAACTCTATTAATTCGAAAATAAACTTGAAACATGCTTTAAAAATTCATATTGTTAAAACATATGCGACATTAAATTTTATTTATCTATACAAATAACGTTGTAAAAATGTTAATTCATAAAAAAGGCAGATAGATTTTGTTAAGTACATGAAATTTATAAAATTAATGAATTCTCGAAAAAGCGTTCATTGACATTGATTGTAATTTTATATTTAAATAATTTATGGTAGACATTTATAGGTGGACGGACACCCCTCTTGAAAAAATCCTAGTTGGGCCACAACAAAAACACCATACACCGAAAGCTTTATCCACTGTACTCGTGTGAACCCCAGAGAATTCAATGACAGTTGGAACAGAAAAAGCGAAAAATCGGAAACCGTCTTCCGGTACACGTTGTAAACTCGAAAGCAGCTGTTGTGCCTAATATCATGGTCGATGATGACACTGATTCTTTTGTCAAAGATAAAAAAAAAAATACAGATTTTTCTTATCTTCACGTTTCGTAACACACAAACGTTTTTTTTTTTTTCCAATTAAATTATGAATAATAAATTATCGCGACCATTTATATTTTGTCTTCAACAGACGAACGTGTGGTTCAAATATTATCAGCACTAGTTGTAAAAACAGTCGGTTTGGTCTTATTATTATTTATTTTTTTTTTACGCTCACAGCAAACGACAAATGTGTTTGTTTTCCAACGATCATGTTGGAGATAATTTCTCGAACAAAATAATATGTATACATATGTTATAAGTTATCATTTTCATAAACTCTTTTGGGCCATAAAACAATTTAAATCTGCTAAACGAGAACAATCCTAATGAAAAAAAAAAAATAATAATAATACTTTAAAACCTACACAAACAAGACAAACGTGTTAATCACTGGTTTCGTTTCAGAATGGAGTCGTGCTGTTTGTATACGTATAATAATAATATGACGACGTAAAAATGGAAAATATTAATTCTGAATCGAAGAAAAACATAAAAAGTAATCATTTCCTGCAGTAATGATGACGACACCATTTTTTTTTGCTGTAACACGTGTTTGTTAACAACTTAATATTATGCGTGTAGAGTTGAGATAATTCTAATGTTTAGAGTTCATGATTGAAAAAAAAAAAAAAAAGAAGCAATCGCATAACCTGAGATTTGCTGGACACGTAATTATAATTGTATAATTTTTACAGTTTGCACATAACGTACTCGAAGCTACACTTTATCGACTTCAAAGATGCTACCTTCAGCCAAAAGTGATTGACATATAAACTTGATTAATAAAGGATAATATGAAATCTATAAATTAGAATAGCTCGAGAAATGTTTGAATATCGGGCTCGCGATTCGTCACGACCCGACCGTTCACAGAAAAAATAAAAATGGAAACAGTGTGTAAACAATAAACATATTATGCTCAATAAAATTTCCAAATAAATCATACAACAATAATAATAATTATTGTTATTCTTTAAACGTAGACATTGATTGATTTATTTGTTTATATTGAGATCTAAAATAATTTAATTAATTGTGGAGTTTCTACAAGCTTTAAGATTTTAAGAATAAATATCGTTCAAGAAATAAATAGCTGTTACCATTTTTATTCAAATCTTTCTATAACGAAATATTAAGATAAATAATATAGTTAAGACATATAACTTAATCCAATATTACATTGTCATTTGCTTAGTACCTATAATTATTGTCATTACAAAGCTTAGTTAAATTGCGTACAAAAAACATTTGAATATAAATGTTTAATGTTATCTTTTCATATTCAATTATAATCTTTCCATTTAAGTAAGTTAACGTTAACTATTGTTGAACAACAAACGCAGTAAATACATTTTAGAGAAATAAATTTAATTATTTTGAACTCTTTATGACGACGAATCGACGCCATTAATACAATTATTACTATACTCTTACTTTGTGTAATGTAAATATACACATTTTGCATAATATATTATATTCATGCGCTGATTTATTGATGGAAAGCGTTTTAATCTCCAATTGATTACAGGAAGTACGTGGGTTGATGTAGCACTCAAAACCGTGTCTTGCTGGTCCATTCACTCCGTATTCCGGAAGCATTACAAGCTCTTCCGTCGAATACAACTTGGGTCATACGCGTTAATCAAATAAAACAAAAATCTGCAGTTTCAAAAGAAAGAAATAGTGTAAGAAGAGCGAGATGTGAGTTAATAGAAGAAAATTGAGCGATAAACTGGCATTTAATGTTTACCCATAAAACCGAAATTCCGTTTCCGTGTACAAAAATCAGGTTTAAAATTGAATATTGTTCATATTCAGGGTTATAAAATTTTGATTTCCCCCCCCCCCCGAATTGAACAACCTACCACAAAAACTATATTTTCCATAACAAACTATTTTCATGCCATCTTAAGTATATCCTGTGGTGTTACAGACTTTTTTTTACAAATCCCCTATTTTAACTACGGAATTTTATTTTGGTAATATTTTTGTGAATTTTGATGTATTGAAACGCAAAATTCGAACGATAATAATATTCTCATGGGCACATTATTATGAATCTATGATTTTGCCAGCAAACACCTAATTAATTCGCAATTTTGTAAAATATAAATTACAAGTACGAATTTCGATAGATCAAAATTCACAGAAAAATTACCTGAATAAAATTTAGTAGTTAAAATAGGAGGGAGGGGGAGGGTGCAATTTGAAAAAAAAAGTTTGTATCACTATTCACAAACAGGACATCCTTAAGGTGACATGAAATAAAAAAAGGTCATGGAAAATATAATTTTTATCTCAAGTTCGCCTTGAGTAGAACTTCTGCAGATACATGTGTGTGAGTAAACATTAAAATGGAAATTTTTAAAAAGTTACGACAATGAAAGAGTATACACTATTATTGTTGGGCGAACGAATTCAAGTTCATTTACGAATTAGTAGAAAATCGTCGAGGAACTGACGTCATACAACACGATCAGATTACCAAAATGTACTCTATAATATAATTATGTATTACCATGATATTATATACATCGGTGTGGTTCAAGTACGAAAAACTTTTGAAAAAAAAAACGCATAACAAAATATTTAGTGTAATGTAATTTCCGTGTTCCGGTAAACACCCTTATGGGAGATTCAATAAAGTCCGTCCACTGTACGGTTAAAATTCAGTACATAATGACGTGTAACCTTGACCCGGAACCTATATTGTGGGAATAGTGGTGCACGCGTGTGTTAATATCAGAGGTACGTTTTGTTTTACTGTTCGCTTGTGGTCCGAATCGAACCGTTAATTCGTCATTAAGCTCGCGTGAAAACAAATTGGTTTTCGCCGCCCCCCAAATCGTTTTGTACGACAATAATACACATTATATGTATAGACGAATCGTTTATGTTTATAAACACCCACTGTTTTAGATTCTGTTTTTACAATGATGTTTATTTATTTTTTCAGTGTACAACTTTTCGTGTAGAAATACTTGTTCAAAAGTTTCGACCAATAACTTTTTGAAACCAGATTTTCCTCTAGATTGTACTTTAAAGAGTCAATTTTTTGAATTTCTCAATTCTTCAATTTTTTTTTTTGGAAAAAACTATATATTATATCTGTTGAATATTTCATAAAATAGTGAACAATGTTGAAAATATTATGTTTATTTTAACTATGATATCCGTATTTCTGAATTAATAGAGGTTATAATTGTATAGTTAAAAGGATTTCAATTTTTTTTCAATGCCCATTGAATATAATTCCACAAATATGGTTCAAGGGGGGGGGTGTCCTGACACCCAAAACACCCCCCTTGGTTGCGTCACTGATAATACGCGTAATATTATTAACATTATTATATTAGATTCTGAATGAAGTGAAGAAGCTAGTGTTTTTACAATGATGTTTATTATTATTTTTTCTTTTTTTTTTCTGTGTACAATTTTTCGTATAGAAATACTTGTCCAAAAGTTTCGATCAATAACTTTTTGAAACCGGATTTGCCTCTAGATTGTACTTTAAAGAGGTCATTTTTTGAATTTGTCAATTCTTCAATTTTTTTTTTTGGAAAAAACTACTCAAAATTTGACAAAAACGAATCGGAAACCATCATTTTTTGATTCGAACTAAATGAAAATTTAAACGTAGATAGAAAATAATATAAGAAAGATTTTGGCACAAGAAAGTTTAGAAAATGAAAAAAAAAATTTTGGACATTTTTCTAACATTTTAGATTCTGAATGAAGTGAAGAAGCTAGTGTTTTTACAATGATGTTTATTTTTTTTATTTTTCTTTTTTTCTTTTTTTTTTTTATGTGT
>JAIPRM010011996.1:0-12453 GCA_025469315.1 Stegophylla sp. TES_Ste_2020 | reverse complement strand
TACATGAGTAACCTAGGATCAACATATCTAAAAGCAGTCTGTCATAAATATATAAACTGATAAAATAAAAGTTATAGTAGGTAACACAAAAAACTGTACACGGGCGAAGCCGGGTTATTCAGCTAGTATTTTATAAAACCACCGACGACGCCACAATATTCATTATTCGTTATCCGAAAAACGACTCCGCGAGATGTTAACATGCGACAGTTGCTCCGCTGAAAATTGTTATGAACAGGGCCCGAATTTAAATGCGCTAAAAATCCTTGAAAAATGCTCTAAAAAAACAGTCAAAAATGCACTTAAAAAATGTATTTTCCATTGAAAATGCCTTAAGTAAAAGCATTTTATTGCCAAAATGCACTGAAAAAAAGGTCCTACACATTTTAATATTTTAATTTATTTTACTATTTTTGCCGTCTGTCGAGTCCAGGTGACCATAAGTAAAGATAAGATTCAAATTTATTGCAATTACAGAGAGATTTATAGTATTATTAAGGAAGAAACCAAAAAAACATGGATGATAATATTTTTAATTAGCTAAATTTAAATTATTGACTTGTATAATGTACAGATATTATAAATTGAAATTGAATGGTTACTGTTCAAATATGCATTGAAACGAATAAAAAGACTGAAAAATGCTGAAATATGCCCTAAAAATGAAAAAAATATCGAAATATGCAAAATAACGCAAAATAAAAGTTTTAGTTTTGAGGTCTCCGTCACATGAAACAAATTTTGTAGTTGGAAAGCATTTCCTGAGATCATTCAAAAAAATATGCGTTTTGCAATGGAATCCGGGCCCCAGTAATAAATAATATATAAAAAAATCATTCATCTTTTTTTTTACAATCCACTACATCCACCCGAGGGGTGAAGAATAATACCCTGCAAGGAGTGCGCATAGAGTGTGCCTGGCGTTTTTGATTCATTCTCGCGGTTCGCCATTGACCGTCCGTTTGATTTCCTTGAGAACATATTGTGCGCGACCCTCAACATTTCGTTTTATTACAATAATATTATAATAGTATATATGTAACATTCGCATCGGCCTGCAACTCGATGCGCCGTCGCCACTCGAGTCCTCATAGGTGTAGGCAGGGCGATCTGTCTGACACGCATCACGTCACACGGATACACTAACCTAACCACTAACCCGGACTTGAACACCGAAATCGTTTTATCCGCGGTTTCGATTTCGAATAACCAGTGTTATTATTTTCCCGATTTCGTTTTCGGTTTCGAATACCGCGGTGTTTGTTTTACTCGTGTTTACCATTTTCGGTTTTATACCGGTTTCAAGCCCCGAGATGAAAGAGCCTCAAATTCGTTTGCAACCCTGTTGTAGACAATTCGCTTTTGAAATTAATTGTATAAATCGCACGTCCTCGGGAATAATTGTATCTCTATTTACTGAAGAAAAACCGAATACACCGCGGAAAACTTCAAGAAAATAATTTTCGAAATAATTTTCGAACGCCCAAAATTATGGTTCAAGATTGAAAAGAAATTAATTTTTTTTTTTGAAAAATTGAACTTCTGAATACATTACGGTTGAGCGTCGAACCGGATTCAAATATGAAAAATGTAGTTGCATTTCGAAGTGCTGACTCCTGTGGAATTTCTGACATCTCTTGTCATTTGCCAGTCACTCTGTATAACACATGATATTCAAATGTGAAAACTTGCCACACAACGTTTGTCCCATTTGACTTTTATAGGAAAATTACGCCCGATTATAAGACGATTTTATTGGTTCCCAAAATTGGTCTCGACGAAATCAATAGAAACCAAAGTTAGAAAGGTACGGCCGAGAAACAAAGAGGAATCTGAGTGCAACATTTTCATATTCGATCGAATTTTAAATAAATACATACATTATGACTCACGAAGGATGGCAACTCGTGTTCAAGTGTTCGAATTATTCGAATATTCGTGTATTCGAACAACCCTGCGTGAAACGTCGAAATATTTAAATACATATATATTAAATTTGCCTAATTAATTATTTAAATTTTACGCGTATGAACGGCGTGAAATAATTATAATATCATCACTATAGGGCGCGGATTTCAATGCAAAATGCATTTTTTTTCCTAAGTCCTCACGCAATTCTCATTTTGTCAAAAATGTGTTTCAAGTGGTGTAGTTTCATATAGTTTAATTTTTATTTCGCATTTTTTTTTTTTTGCATTTTTTGTTGTATCCTTTTACTCCTTTCGTGCATTTTCGGTCATTTTCACCACTTTCAAGGACATCGTTTTCATATCTTTCAAAAATTTAGCATTTTCGGAAAGAATTAAAAAGATTTCATGTATTCAATATTTTTCTTTAATTAAATTATTGACAACTACACTTAATGTCGTCTGTATGAAGTTTTCTGATTTATAAACAAATATTAGCTGATAACTGGAGAACATTAACATTTGATCATTTGAATATATTAAATAATATATTGTTGTGCAGTGCAACCATCAAGTTAAAAATACTTAAACATTATAAAAAGGCAAATTTTAAAATTTTGGCCGTTTATACCTAATATTATTTTTAATTTACTGGTTTAAAATTAATTTTCAGTTTAACGCGGTTCAACGAGACCATACAAGGAATACAAGAAATAGCTGGAAACCGTTAATTAAATATTATTTAAATTAAAATTAAATTTATTAAATCGAATAAAAATATATAAGTACCTTTTTTTTACGTCATTAATTACATTTTTTAGATCATAATTGCATTTTTTCAAAGGAATTTTTAGGTTTTTTTTAGGGCATTAAAATCCGCACCCTAATCATCACAATTATTTCAATGACTGTTTCATATAATACCTAACAACAATAATTCATTTTAACTTTCGAATAATATAATATTCCTGTCACTTGTGTATTACGCACAATAATAATATTATTATTAATATGTTGTTTGCAGCTGAATAATTATTAGAATAATATTTTTCCACGAAAATACTTTTGCATTTTAAATATTAAAAATATACAAAAAATAATTAGTTGTCAGAAATGTGCAGGCGATTAAAAGGAAATAATATGCATATACGTAGGTATATACGCCCCTCCCATATAGTTATAGTAGTTTTGTGTGCAATATTTACCTAATGCACAGATTATGATATGTACAGAATATGCATGGCTGGCGTACAAACGGGCGAGTGTCGTGTGTTAATACACGGTTTTGTATACATTAAATATCATCGCGCAATTAAGCAGAACTCTAAGAGTTACTTGCTGCACAATAATGGTGGTTAAAGCCCGTGAAACATGTCCGGCACTAAATAGCGTATATACCTACGAGCGATTCATTGGAACGTATTATTATTATTATTATTATTACACTGTACTCATCGTATACTTGGGAGGAACATTCACCGCGTTTGCTTAATTATTGTACTAAAAGAGCACCCGAGAATACCTCTGCGGTAAAACTGATCGTTTTGAATAATATGATGTAATGAAAATATTGGAAAACGTGATTGGACAATAATATTATTATTTAAATAATAATATACGTATTATTACGGGTAACGCGTTATAAAGCTGTGTTATTGGAACTCGCGACGGCATTAATTATTATAGACGCAGTGTTTCCCAAAGTGTGTGCCGTGAAAATGTTCAATGAATTAAATTAAACATAATTAAATAATTTATCGTTATAACAACAATATATCACAAAGAACAGTAATTATAGAATCTTAATACTTCATTTATAGCTTCCTGTTTCCTCACAATTGCGATTATTTTGGTTACTTGGCGAAATGCCTTGGGAGCAAGATCGTTTCTCGAGTGTTACACCATTTAAGCGAGCTTGTACTTTATATCAGGTTGTAGAACTAAAAATGCCCAATTTTTTTATGATAAAAACATTTTTTTTTTTTTTTTTAATATACTAAACTTTCTATTCCTACCACGAAAATACTTTTTATTATTATTCTTTAGATAAGATAGGTGTATTTGTCAAATTATTTTATCGAATTTGTTTAGCTTATGCTAGAATAAGCTTATATAGTCAAAATGTGAAGTTTTAGAATTATTATCTTGGATATTATATGGTAAAATGACTAAAATCAAAATTGTGAAATATTTGTATACTACAGATTATAACATTTTCGGGTAAGCATGCGTTCCTTATATATTGTTAAAGAAAACTAAAGGAAATTACTTTTACTTTAAAAAATTTTGCTCAGAAAAAAAGAGTTATATAATAGTCAAAAGGATATGTCCTTCATTGCATATGTCGTTAGAAGTAGACAATGCTTATTGAAAGTGCGCCGCGACTAATATCGATGTGTCGCGTGTAAAAAAAAGTTTGGGAACCACTGTTGTAGAGTATCAGCGGGCTAGTGCGTTTTAAATATTATCATCTTATCATTTTAATATTATTATATTATTATGTACAACAATAACAATAGAAATAAAATTATAAAAAATTAAAATAAATTAGAATAATATATGGAATTAAAAAATGTTAACAGTAATTTACGATGTATAACTGCAGTGTTTACACTTTAAGAGTGTTATAATTAATACGATACGCAGTTAATTACAAAATATATGGAGGCCGAAGGTGGAGGCCGGCCAAATATAAATATAATAATATAATATGTACGCAAAAATGTTACGTACTCGCGACTTGAGAGTATAATAATAATAATAATATATTATGATATTCTTATACGTTTAATTGAAAATATTACACAACGAGTTGTAACTTTTATCTAATTTTTCGGTAAATAAATCATATTAACAGTAATAATTATTACTTATATAATATGACCGAATTATTATACTTAACTGTTTTACACAAATCATTGAAATACCCACGCAAAATAATAGAGTTACAAGAACGATTAATAATAATTGTAAAAATTAGAAGTACGTATTTTACACAGTTATTGTAATACCTATTCAAAATTGACTTGATAAGCTGATACTATAATTTACCTGAGGACCCTGAATGTTAATGATTTTCGCACTTATTTTCAAAAATCTTAAAATGATACTTTCCTTGTCAGACACAAATATTGATGACTATTATTTTGGATCGTTAGCAGTTGAAGAAGAATAAAAATTATACTTATGCTTCAATAACGTTTGAATATTTACAAATAACAATTATTTTTAAGGAACAAAGAATGATAAAAAATAATTCATTAGAATTAGAAGACGATGTCACTGATATTTCTGCAAATAAAAACTTTTGGAATACAATTTATCAGCTTAATTGACGTTATTCTTACTCAAACCACTTGGAGATATAAACAAATAAAGCCGGACATACTTCGCACGATGGGTGTACTTCGCACGGCGGGTGGTATTCTCTTGACGGGCGTATTAAATTTTAAAGAAACGATAAATCATTTCTTCAGTAAAACGATTCTGAACAAAGGAAGTTAATAATATAAGAAAAAAAAAAATTTTTTCGAAAAATGTCCAAAATTTTTTTTTACATTTTTAAAATTTTCTTGCGCCAAAATCTTTTTTATAGGATTTTCTATCTATGTTTAAATTTTCATAAAATTCGGATTAAAAAATTATGGTTTCCGAATCGTTTTTGTCAAATTTTGGGTAGTTTTTTCCAAAAAAAAAAAATTGAAGAATTGAGAAATTCAAAAAATGACTTCTTTAAAGTACAATCTAAAGGCAAATCTGGTTTCAAAAAGTTATTGATCGAAACTTTTGGACAAGTATTTCTATACAAAAAGTTGTACACTGAAAAAAAAAAAATAAATAAACATCATTGTAAAAACACTAGCTTTTTCACTTCGCTCAGAATCTAAAAAAATAACAATAATAAAATCTGAAATGATTTTAGAGTTTGTGAATTATGATTTCTCACCGTTGATTCATTAATAAACTAATAAACTCGAATTCGTGTGAACCGCAAAAATCAGTTAACGATTTACGAATAAGATATAATAAAAATTTTAATGTTTAAAATGGAAATTACTGAAGAAGTAACTAAGTTTTAACGTGTATTATTATATAATATATAAGTATTGAATCAACTTAGTTTTTCGATTTACTTCAAATTATGATTCATGATCAAAGGCTTCAAGAAACCTTTACGAATATTGATATAGCAGGATTTTCCTCTCAATTGCCATTAACAGTGTGAAATACCTCTCAGAAAATTTATTTAATTGATTTATACATACCTAAGGTCTACAACGGCCAAAAACAAAAAAATTATTTAGAATATGCATACATTCTGTTGAAATGGAAATCGCGAATAAATTATTTCGTTCACACGTAGTATAAAAAATTTTGTTTTATAAATTTTGTTTCAAATTTTTACATCATAATTTGAAATAATTGACTAGTAAAAAATAATAATTATTAAACTGTATAGTGTAGATACGTATATTAAATTATTAAAAATTGCAAAAGTGTTATAAATATTATTGGATTAGTTCAGGGTGAGGGGGCGCATTTTGAATTGTTAAATAATGGCTTGTTATGGCTCAGGATTTTAGATTCTGAATGAAGTGAAGAATTTACAATGATGTTTATTTCTTTTCTTTTTTCTTTTTTTTTTTTCTGTGTACAACTTTTCGTATGGAAATACTTGTCCAAAAGTTTCGATCAGTAACTTTTTGAAACCGGATTTGCGTCTAGATCATACTTTAGAGAGGTCATTTTTTAAATTTCTCAATTCTTCAATTTTTTTTGGAAAAAACTACCCAAAATTTGACAAAAACGACTCGGAAACCATCATCTTTTGATCCGAACTATATGAAAATTTAAACACAGATAGAAAATTATTTAAAAAAGATTTTGGCGCAAGAAAATTTTGAAAATGTGCAAAAAGAATTTTGAACGTTTTTCTAACATTTTTTTTATATGACATTTATTTTTTATATTATTAACTTCCCTCGTTCAGAATCGTTTTATTGAAGAAATGATTTATCGTTTCTTTAAAATTCAATACACCAGTCAAGAGAATACCACCGGTCGTGCGAAGTATGTCCGGTTTATTATTTTTATAAAACAAAATTCTGTTCATTCAGTGTTAAATATTGGTTTATCACAATAATTATTAAATTACATGCGTCGAATGAAAAAAATTGACGAGTTCGTTTCGTTGATAATTCGATTGAGACTATTATCGCTTACTTATCATTTTTCGTTGATCAAAAATTGATTTACGATTTAACGAAAATATCGACATACGACCCAGTCGTAATAATTATGTAATTATTGTTTTTTGTGTTGTTATTGCATTATATTCGTACAACGCGGTGAGTGTAGGTACTTACTAATATATTAACCTTTAAAAACGAGATATATTATAGGCGCAGTTTATCCAGGAAATATAAAGCGGTTTGTGTCTCAATGTTAATATTTTGTAATTACAATAAATTAAATAAGCGGTTTTGTTTGGTTATTCAATTATTATGTTATTAAATATTTTCCAAAGTCATTATACATATAAATATGTTTACCTTTTGTGTAATAGTTATTATTTATTTATTGCAAGTTACATGACCACCTACCTATGTTCGTTTATACAAAACGTTTAATTCTATTTTAACTATAATATAACATGAAATAACATATATTATTATACGGTGTGGCGTGGCGAGAGTGCTAAGCGTTCTTAATGAGCATTTCCCAAAATGGCATAGGTAATTGATTTGAGCAGAAGGTGCAAAATTTATCCAAGCACATAGGTATAAAATTTACATAGGTAACAACCACACAGAAATCATCTGATGTAATTTGGTAAATTTTTTTTTTTATTTCATAAAATACTGGTTTTCTCTCAAATATTGATTGAACAACGATTAAGATATTATTATCAATTAGTTGAATTTAAAATGTATTTCTCTTTTAATGTTCTGTTTGCACTTATAAATTGTGCGAAGAACGAAAATGTTTATGACAAAATTTAATGAACTTAAAATACTCGTTCTAATGATGTAATTTGATTTTAGGAATTTCAACCAAATAAAAACTCCTCTAAAAGTAACACACCGTATTTTTGTCAATTTTTCGACAGATTTTCTGCGATATTTCATAGAAGTATTGTGAAATTTAAAAAATGATCTCTTTAAAGTACTATTTGTTTACAATTTCGGATCTATCTAAAAACGCTGATCGTATGTTTTTGACAAGTATTTATCTATGAAAAATGTTCACAAAAAGGGGGAAAAAAATAACCGTCATTGTAAAATCATAAGCTCCTTCGTTTCACTCGCAATCTAAAATATATATTGAAATTGTTTTTATTTGTAATCTTTTACGTTCTATTGAATTGTTTACTGAATATGCGTTCAACATTTGTTGATATTTCAAAATAATTGATAAAAAAAAAAAAAAACGCCCCAAAAAGTTAAATTTGTTAAATATTTCAAATATTTAAAATTTTAAACCGACCACAATAACCTAAAATAGATTTTCCACTTGCGGAGGAACGTTTTAAAGCAATAATAATAATAATAAATACATTGCATCCAAATACCTGCTCTTGTAATAACAAATTGATGTGTGATAATAAAGTTTTTCATTAATTGTGTTTATTTTTATATACTAGGACGTTTGTATGTAATGAGTTTAGTATCTCCAAGTAAATATCGAATTTAATCAAAGTTTTAAGCAAATATAGTGATTACACTGCGTAAGCCCACGCCCGCCACGCCAACGAGAGTATCACGAAAATCTAAAATATTTGAATGCAAAATAATAAAATTGTTAATACTTTTCCTCCGACGACGACAAAGGGCTTCGCGTGGAAAGAATAAAATAAACTTTTAATAAAACGATTTTGTCTCTAGTGTATCTGTGTTTATTACAAAATTGTCAAACAAAACATATTTTGTTTATTAATGTTTGTTTTAAAAGTAAATAAGAATATTTTAGAATATCGAAAACAAAATAAGCTTAAAGCGTTCTCTTTAGGGAAATCATTTTTTTTTTTTTTTTTTATATATAGATTACATTAAATTAAATATAGTCTGTGCAAGGCGTACCAGTAACATTATGATTGAGTATACACACTTGATCGAATAAGTTGTATATTAAAGTGCTGATTAAATATGAAATAAAAAACTTTTTTTTTTTTAAACAATTTTCATTGAAAAAGTTCTTTTCCCGTCACACGAATGTTATCAAATTTGTGTAAGTTAGTTTTCAATGTTATAACATAAATGTAAGAGCGTAAGTGCATAATTTAAGTATATTATATTCTTAATGAACTTATTTATATTACTTAATTAACTGTATTTTATATAATTAACTAATTAACTTTTATAAAGTTAAACATTATAATGACATAACTACCATAATAGCTGTGTTTGTTTAACAACTTTACGGCAATAAAGTAATATCATTAATTCCAACGATTTAAGTGATTAAATTCCAATTTTAACAACATAAAATTTCTTACATAAGTTTATCGAATAAATAACACGTCCAGTGATTTATTTAAATTTTCATTACCTAAACTCTTAATATATTTTTATTACTTACTTTTAACGTCAAATTTCTTCGGATCGATTGAGACTTGTAAATTGTATTATTATTATTATTTTTTTTTTTCGTATATAAACTAATAATTGTTACTTAAAATACAAACTAGAATTGCGAGGTTTTTGTGTATAATAGTGTAAGTATTGTCGAAGTAACTGTTGTTGAAAAAGTTCGCGTTATATGATGTATAACTTATAGTGTTAATACGTATTATAGAAAATATAAATATAAATATTTTACCTCACGAGTAATTCGACACGCAATATCATATTGCCAACACTAATAAAGAATTCGCGAAGACTTAAAAAAGTATTTTCATTGACTTCTAAATATAATATTTATATGTTATATAACAAACACAATACAATAATATGTACTTATATGAAATTGATTAAAACTAAACTATATACATCGTATTAAAAATGATTATGAAATAGTAAAATATTAAGAAATATTATGCCTAATCTCGTTTGGTTTAAAATAAAAATTAACGATTATTTTACGAATAATAAAATATATACATTGTATAATACGATTGTATACATAAATATTGATAAATTATATTCATTTATTCGGCGAAATTTGAAATAAATTAAATCTGTGTGCTTAAGGGTAGTGGCCGCCCGTCGTTAAGTAACTCAAAAAAGAATGTCGAAATAATAAGGTACAATGACGAGTGGGTTTAGCCCCTTAGACTGTGTAACTAAATATAAATTATACAATTTTCTGCATATTATACATTTTCTGTATCTCAAAGGTCTGACGATTTTATATTGAAGTTGCACGGTTGTATGTTGGATCTTCGTGATACGTCCTGTATATTAATTTAAACAAAATACTCTGAAAAGTGGTATCGATTCTCTTCGATTTTGATTTTGAATTTCATTAAATTATCCAAAAGTTTCGATCAATAACTTTTAAAACCAGATTTGTCTCTAGATTGTACTTTAAAGAGGTCATTTTTTAAATTTCTCAATTCTTCAATTTTTTTTTTTTTTTTCATATAAGAAAGATTTTGGCGCAAGAAAATTTTGAAAATGTGAAAAAAAAATTTATGACATTTTCCTAACATTTTTAATTTAATTTATCTTCAATTTTGTGTCAAGTTTAAAAGTGTTTTGAATTTAAAATTTAATTTAATTGGTAAACTTTGTGTAGGTTTTATTTTACACAGCGATCTTAACAAAAGTGTAAATAGTAATGAATGTAGTAATAATCTAAAATGTTTTTCCAATTTATAATCATTTATAATGTCACCGAGAAAAGCTGACAATGTTTGTTTCATGACCAATATTTGTTTTATTATGAACTACTGAAAATATAACGAGTTATTAGTTTAACTCGAAACGTCATCGGAAATGAATGTATAAACAATAATTATTTCTTAACTGTCAATTAATATTTTATCGTTTGATATTAATTGGAACTATTTTAATACTTTTGTCAAAATACATGTAACACATGCATAGCATGACATCGTATTAAAATCTACAGGGTGGTTAAATCGATTTTGGATTTTTGAGAACGTTGTATCAGTGGCGTAGCAAAGTAGGGGGAAGGCGCCGGTTTCAAAACACCCCTCATTTGTCGCGTTTAAAATAAAAAACAAAAAACCATTTGATTTTTAGTTCATCGTTTCATATTCATGTGACTTAAGTTAATTTGTGTATTGATATTGATAAAGATCACATGGACAAAGTTTATTTATTGATTTTATATATTAACGAAATATTTGGATGTAACAGTACACGTAAAACTCGGATTTTCAAAATATAGACATAATAAGCCGTAGAATCTGAAAACTTGTTTTCTATAGTTGTGCTCAATGTTATTTGTTGACTCACGACTGTTTACATTAAATTATTGATTTAAGTTTTAAAAATAACACTCAAATTAAAATATTAAAAAATTCAAAAATACACTCAAATTGACTTTTCTAACTTCTTAACTTTGAACACTTACCAACACTCAAAATATCGTTATTACTAGGGCTAGGGACTTATAGCTCTAAAAAAACTTAAAATATGCATGCATTTATGTACTAAAAAAATGTACCAAATATGCTAAAATAATATCTTATACAACACACACAATATTTTACTGTAAAAACTCAAAATATTTAAAAATTGTATTGTATAATATTATAATATTTCAATATGTATTATTAATTATTCTTCTATTATTTATGAAAGTTCTCTTTTTTTTTTTTTAAGCTTACATTTAAACGAATAAAAATATCAAATAATATTCAATCTCTTCAGGTATTTAGTAAAAAATTTTCCAGTACCATGCAAACTCAAATCAAAAATATTGAAAAATATGTGAAATATGCACTTAGAATTTAAATATAACCGAAATATGCATTTGTATCGAAAAAAGAGTTAAATGTGCAAAATATGCAAATTAATTTATTAGTTTTAAATGTGGTGTTGATAGGGTTCCTCATTCTGGACATAATAATATTTTATGTTTTTTAAATCTAAATTCTTTACAAGATAGAAAAAATGACTCGTATATGTTTCTTTTTTAAGTAAGTTATTGAATAATCAAATTGATGACTCAGTAATTTTAAGTTTAATTAATTTTAAAATATGTTATTATAATATTAGGGATTTAGATTTATTTTACATAACACCTTCTTCACTTAAGCATAATATGTTATTTTCACCTATAAATGTATTGTTAAGATGTGGAAATAATAATAATATTATATTCGTTTAGCTTTTTATTTTGTATTCGTTTTTCTATTTATTTAATTTATCTTCACGTTCTGTTTTTTCTTTTTTCTCTTTACACCATTTACATTTTAACTTTTGCTTGTATTTAAACTTTTTGTATACCTATTATTTATTTATTTATTTATTAAAGATAAACGGGCATAAGCCCAGGTTACAATTTACGGTGTAATATATAAGAAAAACAACATATAACAAAATAGGTTAAGAAATACATAATTTTATAGAAGAAA
>JAIPRM010011995.1:0-10000 GCA_025469315.1 Stegophylla sp. TES_Ste_2020 | reverse complement strand
AATGGGTGCCAACACAACTCTGTTTTTTTTGGTACTTTGTAAAACATACAATTTACGCACCTGTTCACGTACTTCGTCACAAATTCTCTCATTTTGGGAAAATAAAAATTTTCTTTTATTTTTGACAACGTTTTATCTACCCCGAGATGTACTAATTCGCGGTGAGTAGTACTGACTATATCGTATCTAAGATCAGTTGGTAAATACAATCTCCATCTTCCTTCAGTTATCCTATATAACCTCCCATTTTCTCTTATATACTTGTCTCTCGTTTAGGGTCATTCGTTTCTATTTTCGCGACTATTCCCGCTACTTCATCGTCATCTTTTTGTAGCGCTGCCACCCAATCGGTAGTCATACGTACACCGAACACATGTAAACTAGCAACTTCGGTTTCCGACTCAGATTCAACAGGTCTACGACTTAAAGTATCTGCAACCAAATGTTTATCCCCTCTCACATATTCAATGGTGTAATTAAATTCGGATAATTTCATGAACCACCGTCCGATACGCGGACTCATATCCTTTTTTTCTGCAAGTAATTTTAAACTGTTACAATCAGTCTTAATTAAAAAGTGTATGCTGATTATATAAACCCGAAACCGTTCTAACGAACAAACGATTGCTAATGCCTCAAGTTCAAAAGAATGATATTTCGATTCTTCGTTTGACGTTTTTCGACTGTAGTAACTAACTGGATGTAGTTTATTTTCTGACCCTCTTTGCATCAACACACTATACCACTCACACATGCATCAGTATGAACTTCAGTATGTGCTTTTGGGTCGTATATTGCTAACACGGGCCGATTACTCAATAGTCTTTTTATGGTCTCGATTCTGCGATTTTCCCCATTCATAACGTCTATTTTTTATCAGTAAGTCTGTTAAAGGTCGAATAATAATGGCAAAATTTTTCACAAATCTACGAAAGTAGCTTGCCAACCCAATAAAACTTCTAACCGATCTAACATTTTCTGACACAGGGAAATGTTTTATAGCCATTATTTTCCTCTGTCCCGGTTTAACACCATTTTGACTTATTTCAAATCCGAGATAGTCGATTTTTTTCATAAAAAATTTACATTTGTCTAACCTGATGGTCAAACCTGCGTCCTCTAATGACTGTAATACTAACTCTAATCTATATAGGCCTTCATTCACATCTTTACTCGGTATTATTATGTCGTCTAAGTAAGCTAAAGCAACTGAAAATAACAATTTACCTAACGCAGTATTTATCATCCTAGAAAAAATAGCTGGACAATTAGTGGGCCCAAAAGGCATGCGTTTGAACGTATATTTCCCATCAGGAGTTACAAAAGATAATTTCGCGCGTGTATCGGGGTCATGGATTGGTACCTGATAATATCCGCTAAATAAGTCCAAGCTGGTGAAGTAAGTGTTACCGTGGAGACGATTAGAATCGTCAATCCGCGGTAGTGGATACTTGTCTGGAACGGTTATCTTATTGATCGCACGGTAGTCAACACACATACGCACATCTCCCGTCTTCTTCTTAACCAACAATATAGGACTGGCATACTCTGAGTTGCTGTCTTCGACGATGTTTGCGTCCTTTAGCTCTTCCACCATTTCTCTTTCATGGTGAGACAACCGATACGGTCTGTACACTACAGGCTTGTCTTCTTTTAAAGTTAGCTTCATTTCTGCTAAATTTGTACAACCTACTTGTTGCAAGTTTCGAGCAATAAGCCCCTTGTGCTCATTTAACAAGTTTCGAACATGCTCGACTTCGTCGGCGTCCAAATCACTATTTATTTCGTGAATTTGCACAGATTCCGTGTTCACCTCTCGTTCGTATGTCGCATTTACTCCAGATTCAACGAATAACAAGCCTCTTGAAACCGTGTCACCTTTTTTCACCGTATAGTCATTGTCTGATAAATTCATAATTGGTATTTTAGCACACCCATGGTCGTCAGTAGAAACCAAACACCTCGGCACCATTTGTTGGGTCACCCTAATTCCACCCTCAATGCATAGATCTTTATTACAAAAATTCGTATTAACCGATACATGTCCAATATGATTCTTTGGTATTACTGCAGCATTGGTCGCCCACATTGGTGTTTTAGAAATTAAATTCACAGCATCAGTTGGTATTATTTCCACAACTTTTAATTTGTGGGCTGTACTAGTGATCATTACATGTGGTTTTTCCGTAAAAGGATGTCCAACTAAGAGTGAAATTTCTTGAACATCGTCCAGTACAACATTTATCATCACGTACTCATCGACACCATCGATACTTATATTGCTTTCAAAACAACCTAGCGTTTTAACTCGACCAAATCCATATCCGATAAACTCATCACAAGCGGTTACATCGTATGTGATTTTCAATCGATCTACCTCACTTTTTCGCATCGCTACACTCCCATATTGATATATGCGTGCACAGTGCACACATGTATCATTTATGATCGCGTTTTTGAAATATTTGTTCTGAACTGTCGTTGCATCATCTAGTCGTAGTATTTGTTGTGCACCCCCTCCGTTCTTTGTGGTTGAATTGGCTGAAGAAAGTGTAACGTTCGACTTCACACCATCAGCACCTGACTTTTGGACACGGCACTCACTTGATTTATGACCAGGTTTAGAGCACCGAAAACAGACTATGGTCGCCTTTTTAGTACACTCTTTTGACGTATGACCTGCGACGCGACATCGAAAACAAATTATGGACGATTTGTTCGTTTCGCTCGTTTCCGTAGCACGAGTGTATTTTGCATTCGTATGTCCATTTGATTTGCGAACGTCTCGTTCTTTATCAGATTTTATATAATCGTTCGCCGATATCAAATGTGGTAATAGTTCCGCTGGGCGTTTATAATTTGAAAGTGGACCTAAATAGTCTCGATAGCGATCATTTCCGATTCCACGAACTATCCATTGTATTATCTCATAATCATCCATTTTTGCTCGGTTACATTTAGCCAGCTTCTCGTAAAAATATTCTATCATATTTTGACCAGGTTTCCTATGAAAATTCTGGACATCCAACTTAATTCGCAATACATCCTCATTTGTCGTAGGAAAATTTTTCTGTTGCCACTATTGTGGCACCCACTGTAACCACGTTCGCTCTTCTCTAGGTAAACTGTCCCTCCACAAACGAGCAACTCCGGTAAGTTTTGTTAATGCAAAATGTTGGACCGCTACGTCATCCCAATCATATAAAATTGCATGTTCTTCTACCTTATCAATTCATTGGTCGATTGTCAGTGTGCCACGTACGGGATCAAATTCCGGCACTACTGCCGTCATGTCTGTCAACCATCGTCCCTGTGATGTTGTGTTGGTATCAACATTGTTCTCGCCCATAGCATCGCGCGCGCGCAATTACACTGCTCCTTGGGTGACTCAACAACTTACACAATACACCACACGTCGATACGTTGGTAACGGACTTCCCTGTATCAATAGGACGGCCCCAGTTAAACTTAGCCTGACCTTGACACAGACACGTGAAATATCATGACACAAACGGAATATTTCACAAAATATTCTAAAACGCGTACAAACAACACTCGCGTTTTTCCTTAACGTTTCGACACAACGAAAGAATACAAATAATGTCCCGCACACACGATTATGTCTCGACACTATTAATTAATTTCTTACCCACGAACGCATTAGTACTGCGGCCAGAGCACCATTATTTTTTGTACAATATAGAATTACATCGACGGTCGTCTTTAAAAAGTCTTTTCTTATCGCATGGTAACACGGATAACGTCCGACAATCCGACGACCACAATATATACTTACTGATAAATCGTGTATAGTGTATACTAGATAAAACGACAAAAATTAAATTACCACATAATTATGACTCAAATTATTGTTAATTAAAAAAGAAAAGAAGATTTCTCTTTGTTTTGATTTCAAAACATTTTCAAGTTTTTGTTTTTAAATTTCAAAATTGTGTACAAGATTGCTCGTATTATAAATATCTACTTATATTAACATTTTCAGTAATATCTGTACAGTAAATTTTTAAACATAAGATTATTAAATTTAAAATATATCAAAATTGTTATTAAAAATTAAATCGACGTGGATTATTCTCACATTATCCATATACAAATGAAAATAATAGTCATGTACATTTATAATTATACTGCGGCTTCACTCAAAATTGTTTCTATAAAATTTCACACAATCAAAGATTATCGTAGAAGCGAAAAATACTCATGGTGAGAGTATATCCGGCGTTTTAATAATTTAAAAATTAAATTAACAATTTAAATTAATAAGAAAAGTTTAAAATAATTATTTTTTAAGTAAAGTAAAATTATAGCAATTTAATTTAAAAGTGATTAAATTTGTTTTAAAATCAAATTTAAATTTTTCGGAAACCTATTTAAAATAACTATGCCAGCAGTCCAACCATTAGTCAGACAAACACTGATCCCCCAGAAAGTTTTCCACGATTGTTAAACTTCCATATGGATTATGGAAACTATTTACGTAGAAAGCCAGTTATTTTGCACATTGAGAATAATTAAAAGAAAAAAAGCTGGGCATACTTCACACGATGGATATTGGGTGAGAAGCTTTTGTTGAGTGTATTAAATTTCAAAGAAACGATAAATAATTTCTTGAATAAAACGATTCTGAGTGAAAGCTTCATATAATATTTAATAATAATAATTGGCGATAAAGGTATATATTTGACAAAATGTTAAGTACTTAATAAATGTTGGGTATTTCATATTTGTGTGTGCGTGAGTGTGTATGTGTGTGTGCGCGCGCGCATATGTATGAGGTTATAAATGTCTTAATAATAATAAACAATGCAATACAAATCTACTTATATAAATTAATAAATGGTCAACCTCTCAGTAATTATTGTAATTGGCATTTTGCCTCTTTATGGGAATCCCTAGGTTTTGAGTTATTTATAGAATTAATTTTTTTCCTAATAATAGATACATCGAATAAAATTCACTAAATTTTTTCAAATGTCCAGCAATAGTCCAATATTATTAATTAGTAACAAAAATCAATATTTATTTTTATTTATAGTATTTAATATTTATGTAATTTTTCCGTACTTTTTTCGATTTTTTTTCAATAAAAACCTTATAAAATTTTTAATTATACGTCTGTGAAAAATGTTCTTTCACCAAAATAATTGCAATGTAATTCTCTATATATGTACCAAGTTTCATAAAGATCAGTTGAACCAATTATTTTTTATATGCATTTAAATGTGTAATTTTATGTCTATCAAAATAATAACTTACAACCGTTATAAAAAAAAAAGTTAAATTACAAATCTCAAGATTTTTTTAGGACCGTTGGTCATATATAAAAGTATGTTTGTATTTAATTTTCAGTTCTTTATATCTATACATTAAAATTTTATGAATTAAAAATTAACAAACACGAGAAATTTCAGAAATTTTCAAAATATCGTATTAGCTCAAAATTGGTCGAAATGATTTTGAAAATTTTATGAGGTGTGCTCGAGACTATTTTTAGTAGTTGGTGAAAGTTTCAAGTCTCTGTCTCTATTATATTGCAAGTTATTACTAAATAACTAAAATTTATTTCATAATAATAATTATTTCAGTATTCCCAGAATATTTTTCGATTTTCCTTCAATCAAAACCTTATAAAACTTTAAATTATTCATCAGTTAAAAATTTTATCATACCAAAATATTCGTCTTGTAATTCTCTCTATCTATTTACCAAGTTTCGTAAAAATCGGTCATACCACTTATTTTTAATATGCGTTGAAGTGTGTAGTTTTAGGTAAAATTAATAATTTCTATAAAAATATCAACTTTAAACAAAAACTTGTATAACGATTTTCAACATTTTTTCAGTACCGTTAGAAATACATATAAATATGTTTGTATTAAATTTTCACTTCTTAATATCCATACATTAAAATTTTAAGAATTAAAAACAAACAAAAAACAAGAAATTTCTGAAATTTCAAAATGGCACTTACCTCAAAATTGGTCAAATATCTTTGAATATTTTATGAGGTATGCACGGACTATTTTTAGTAGTTGGTAAAAGTTTTAATTTTCTAGCTCTATTATTTTGCAAGTTAAGTAAAAAATAAAAAATCCAATTTACGAAAATTCGGGTTATGCCGTTTTCTACTGTTTTTTTTTTCAATTTTTGGGTAGTCTAGGCTTGCGCTTAGAAAAAGTATTGGAAATTTGGAAAAATGGCCTTACAAACTACCATCTTGAAAATATTTTTTATCTACAGAATTACTGATCGAGACTTTTGGACCAGGATCCTACCTAAAATCGTGCTTCCAAAAATACATACAAAAAAAAAAAAAAAAAAATACAGATTTGTAAAACCAATATATTCCTCGCTATCGCTCAGAATCTAAAAAGAGTACTTTGACACGGCCATATGACATGACGTTTCATTGGTGTACATCGGGAATTTAGTGGAACAATATGCCTACGGTACGAATTTGAAGACCCACGATCACTACACACTGAATCGTTCGAAAAGTCGATACGTAATCGCTAGAACACCGTTGCTTAAGATTTCACTCATGATATACATATCTATTGCATAGATGGCCAATCCAAATAATTATGTGGGTTACCTTTGGAAATACATTAAAATTCCGAATACAAAACTATATTATTTCCCCATATTAGTTTTTGACCAAAAAAAAAAAAAAAAAAAAATGGAGTTAAATGTTTAAACAATATGAACTATTATTGTTGTTTTTATTATTATTATTATTATTATTATTCGTAAATGACCAAAAAGACGTCTTGTAATATTAAGTACTCTATTTAACTTTTATATATACTTAACTGTTATCCACCGATGTAACATTAGGTATTATAAATTAACGACACAGGAATTATTCTAAACTAAAATAAACACAGTTTGTAAAAGTGTGGTAAAATGGTCACACATTGGTTCAAACTATAAAAAAAACCGGACATACTTCGCACGATGGGAGTTCTTCGCACGACGGGTGTATTGAATTTTAAAGAAACGATAAATCATTTCTTCAATAAAACGATTCCGAACGAGAGAAGTTAATAATATAAAAAATAAATGAGAAAAAAGCCGGACATACTTCGCACGATGGGTGGGATTATCTTGACAAGTGTATTTAATTTTAAAGAAACGATAAATTATTTCTTCAATAAAACGATTCTGAACGAGGGAAATTAATAATATAAAAAACAAATGAGAAAAAAAATGTTAAAAATTTTCTTGCGCCAAAATCTTTCTTATAAGATTTTCTATCTATGTTTAAATTTTCATAAAATTCTGATCAAAAAATTATGGTTAACGAGTCGTTTTTGTTAAATTTTGGGTAGGTTTTTCGAAAAAAAAACATTGAAGAATTGAGAAATTCAAAAAATGACTTCTTTAAAGTACAATCTATAGGCAAATCTGGATTCAAAAAGTTACTGATCGAAACTTTTGGACAAGTATTTCTATAAGAAAAGTTGTACACAGAAAAAAAATAAAAATAAATAAACATCATTTTAAAAACACTAGCTTCTTCACTTCTTTCAGAATCTAATAAGACGATGGAAATTAATTTCTGTTGCTAAAATGCTTCAAACTTTATAAAAATTTAAATTTAGGTATATGTATATAATATGAGAAATGTTTTGGGGCAAGAAAAATTCTAATTTGTCAATTTTTTAAAAATTTTTTCCATCATTTTTTTTCTTATCAAAAATATTTTTTTTCCTTTTCCCAGTTTAAATGGAGAAAAGTAAAAAAATTAATTTTTGTTGTTTTAATAACAAACTTATGATTTTATTTTTAAGTAACATTATCTTGAAAAAAACTGAAGCTACGCCCAAAATCATTCTATTGTAAAAATAACTTATCGTTTCTTTAAAATTCAATACGCTTATTAATACTATTCATTTAATTACAAGTTGTAGCAGCAAAATTGAGTTATTATTGATGTAAAATACTTAATAATAAAATAAAAAATACGTTTTATGAATTCCTGAGAGTTCCTTAAATTTCCAAAAATAATTCTATGGTATTGAAAAAAAAATGGTGATTTCAAAATCTGACTTTTTTCTTGTAAAAAAAAAATAATAATAATAATTATAATTTTATTAATTAAAATATATAACAATATCTTCAAATTTTTGCAGCTGTATTTTTTCAAAAAGATTTTAAGCCATATTATATTAGATATTTTTTATTTTTTATACTTTGCAAATTAAGATTGAAATTATTTATTTAATTCATTTTGACCTAATAATAAAATAATAAAAAATCAATTTATACAATAAACAAATGTATTATAAAATAGTGCACTATTTCCTCAACAAATTATAAAAATATAAGGTCTGTAAAAAAAAATTGAAAAATCAATTATCCACTATTTTTTTTTAGAATCTGAACCACTGTATTTTTTTTATTTATTTAATTATTGAGCCTTGATGATGCTCATATTCAGGCATATAATATAATATTATAATTTAAGTGTAGGTAAAATGTCACTTCATCACACTAATAATATACGAATTTCACTCAGTCTGTGTAACAAAGTACAGTGCTTGTCGTATTGTTATCCATAGTTTGGTTTTATGATGGAGCATATTATTATATTATATTATTAAATTCCTTCCTTCATAATCGTATTATTGAAGTAATGATTTATCTTTTCTTTAAAATTCAAAACACCCGTCAACAGTATCCCACCTGAGGTGCGAAGAACACCCCGACAAGCGAAGTACACACTTTTTTTTAAATATGTTAAAGTTTTTCAAACATTATCGGAAAATTTACCCAAAATTTTGCAAAAACGCATTTAAAATATTTTTTTAATCCATTCATTAAGAAAGTATAAATATTAATAGACAATTATATGAAAAATATTTTGTTCAAAGAAAATTATAATAAAAAAAATTTTCTTTGTATTTGTTGTACCTGAATCTTTTGTCTCATCAAACATTTTTTACTTATTCTCAGTTTTCTTTGCCTGTTTACTATTTTTATATAATACAATATTTTAAATTTTGATTGAAGTGAAAAAGCTAGTTTTTTACAATAATGTTTATTTTCTTTTTATTGTATACACGTTTTCGTGGAGAAATTACGTGACCAAAAGTTACAAACAATAACTTTTAAGATCAGATATTATATCTAGTTGGTACTTTGGTAGATCATTTTTCAAAATTCTCAATACTTTTTCCAAAAATATAAAAGTTTGTCGAAAAATAGAGTAAAATCAGCACAATGAGTCGTAAACGAGATTTTCGTAAACTTGATTTTATTAATTTCGCTGTAACTCCAAAACAATTAAAACTAGAAACTGGAAATTTTTACACATTATCATTAATAATTATTTAATAAAATGTAAAATAATTGTTTTTTTTTTTTTTTTTAATCGAAACATTATAACTTTTGAACGCTTAATATGTTTCTTTACCAAAAGATTTCTCCCGTATTTTTCTACAAATGACATCATTCTAATTAGGTCCACCACATAATTATTCACAAGCGTTTAAATTTTCGAACTTCGGCTTAAATAACGGCAAATTTTGCTTCCTATTTATTACGTACCATATTCAATATATATTTTTAGATTCTGAATGAAGTGAATAAGCTAGTGTTTTTACAATGATGTTTATTTATTTATTTATTTATTTTTTCTGTTTACAACTTTTTGTATAGAAATACTTGTCCAAAAGTTTCCATCAATAACTTTTTGAAACCCGATTCGCCTCTAGATTGTACTTTAAATAGGTCATTTTTTGAATTTCTCAATTCTTCCATTTTTTTTTTTGGAAAAAACTACCCAAAATAAGACAAAAACTACTCGAAAACCGTAATTTTTTGATCAGAATTTTATGAAAATTTAATCATAGATAGAAAATCCTATAAAAAAGATTTTGGCGCAAGAAAATTTTGAAAATGTGAAAAAAAATTTTGGACATTTTTTTTTCTTATATTATTAACTTCCTTCGTTCAGAATCGTTTTACTGAAGAA
>JAIPRM010011994.1:0-12455 GCA_025469315.1 Stegophylla sp. TES_Ste_2020 | reverse complement strand
ATTTTATGAAAATTTAAACATAGATAGGAAATCCTATAAAAAAGATTTTGGCGCAAGAAAATTTTGAAAATGTGAAAAAAAATTTTGAACATTTTTTGAAAATTTTTTTTTTTTATTATTAACTTCCCTCGTTCAGAATCGTTTTATTGAAGAAATGATTTATCGTTTCTTTAAAATTAAATACACCCGTCAAGAGAATCCCACCCATCGTGTGAAGAACACCCATCACGCGAAGTATGTCCGGCTTTTTTAAATTTAATATGTACATATCCACAAATAAAATTTAATACACCCGTCAAGAGAATCCGACCCGTCGCGCGAAGAACGCCCATCGTGAAAAGTATGTCCGGTTTTTTTTTTTTGTATTTGACAAAAACTTTATAGACATTTTCCCCATTGAACCACCTTATTAAGTACATAAAATGCGACTTTTATTCTCACGACCATTTAGCGCTCGGTATACATAATATAATATTTAACGACAACATTTTAGTTTACTTAACTTTATTTCGTTATTGTATCGTTAAATTCGCCCGCGGCACAATTCGAGAGCAGCGTTAATTTTCACTATTTACTCGCAGACAGCAAACAGCAACTGCAGCACACAATGGTGCGATATTCTACTTTTCCCGTAACATATTAATATTATACATTCAAATCGTTATTAATGCACGAAAGGTTTAATTTAACAATGGCACAATAATTAACGGTGTTATGGCGGGCACATATTAATACTTTTGAACCACGATAAACCGTGTAAATCAAGGGTTCTCAACCTGGGGGGAGGCGTCACAAGATTTCAGGGAAGGTGTGAAAATATTCATATGAAACCACATTTTACCACAGAACATGAAAATATTGTTTACGATTATCTATATCAGAGGTTCCCAACCTTTTTATCACTGAGTACCACTAGACGTTTTTATGATCAATTCGCGTACCACTTTAATAATAATCTAAAACTAAATTGGGAGAAACAAATTTTTTTTTTTATATATATATTTTACATTCTGAATGGAGCGAATAAGCTAGTGTTTTTATAATCTTGTTAGTTTATTTTTATTTTTTAATTATTACTTTTTCATATATAAATACTTTTCCAAAAGTTTCAACCAAAATTTGAATCATCATTCTGTTCTAGATAGTACATTTAAGGGGTTATTTTCAGTAGGTATTCTACAATTTAGTAAAAACTAGCTATAATTTGACAAAACGCATTTAAAACTTTATTTTTTTATACAAACTTTATGAAAAATCATACATAGATTCACAATAAAATGAGAAATATTTTGGTGAAATAAAAGGTTTAATATGTGAAAATAAAAATGTTTGTATTTTTTTTTTTCTTATTGTCAGTTGATAGTGAGATATATAGCTGACAAAGTGATAAATCAATATTTTTTGTGATGACAGTACCTAAACTTTATAATTTTCAAGTAACATTTTCTCGTATAAACTAAAGCTCCGCTTAATCTTATTTTATAGTAGAAATTATTTTTAGTTTCTTTAAAATTTAACACACCTAATAAATTTCACTACAGATGTAAAGAATAACCTGTATGGTGCAAATTATGTCAGACTTTTAATACCGTTTCCGAAAGAGCTTTCACCCATGGTGCGAAGCATATACAGACTTTTTATTATTAATTAATTAATTAATTAACATTATTTATTGTTTGGTAAAGAAAAATCTAATCAAAAAATTTTTTCACCAACAAGTTTTCCCCGTACCATGGGTTGGGAACCTCTGATCTATATTTTATTTTTATTATTATTATTATTTATTTATTTTTTTGTTTTTTTGTAAGTAGGTATGCGATCATCATTGTGTAACAACTGACAATATTATTTTA
This sequence comes from Stegophylla sp. TES_Ste_2020, assembly GCA_025469315.1. NCBI lineage: Eukaryota > Metazoa > Arthropoda > Insecta > Hemiptera > Aphididae > Stegophylla > Stegophylla sp. TES_Ste_2020. The sequence continues at coordinate 10,602 of JAIPRM010011994.1, read as the reverse complement.
ATAATCTGAACAATGTTATTCATGTTAATACCAAACATTAATAATAATTAAATGTCATGGTGTATTTATGTAATATAATATATATATATATTTTGTACGTAACATATTATAATTAAATCTTATATAGTAGTGGGTATGGGGGCGTGACCCCATATTATAATAGTTTAAAATAGGGCATGAACTCCAAAAGGTTGAGAACCCCTGGTGTGAATGGGAGGCGAGTATTGGACCGCGAAATGAAAAATATGTATCGCAGTCGCAATCGCATCAGCCGCCTGAATGACGGGCGCAAAATTACTGTTTGATGTATATACACCACACCACCGTTGTATGCCATTATGGCCCTAAGAAAATCAATACGTACGACCGGCCGATGCCTAGCAACATCATCATTAATTGATTGGACGGCAGATGTCAAGCCAATAAATTACAGCAATATCCACGCTAATTATGAACGAAATTGAAATAGCGTCGCGAGACCTGCGCGACCGCCACGGGAACCTTTCGTCGTTAACTGTCCTTTAGCACAGTATACTCCGGACCCTACTAATTGTCACCACTGGGGGCTTGGAACTTAATAAACTAAAAGTTCGTTGAAACGCACAAAAAAAAAAATATTAGGTGTTTAAATTTATTAGGGTTGGGTTTTTGGCCGGTCAAAATCTTTCGCGGACAATGCACCAGATTTTTCCCCAAACAAAACTATCAAATATTCAGACGAAACCTAAATTATCAAACCGTCAAATAGTAACGAGACTTAAGTTAAAAACAATATTTTCAAAATTTTACTGAAGTTGTAAAATAGGCCAATAGGTCAAAAAGTTTTTGTGCTATTACTTTATAGTTTATTGCAATATTGTAATACAATGGCGTATGTACATTTTCATTTTGGAGAGGGTCGATCATGTATTTCGTAGTCATTTTGGGAGCGGGGAGTAGGCATATTATTTGAACAAAAATTACACAAAAATACTTTAAAAGAACTTTCAACTGTCTTCACACCATCAGAGAAATGAGAAACTCAATAGCTTTCATTAACCAATTGTAATATAAAAAATATAAAAATCTACATTGTAATAAACAATCTTTTATAATAGTCACTCAAAATTAAATACATTTTTTCTCACTAGACACTAAACAAACCTTATAAAGTTTTTGGATTTATAAAAAAAAACAAACAAACAAAAGTATTTATAAAAATGAACTTATTCATTCTTCAAAATTATTAGATTACAATATCTACAATATCACTATTTTCAGAATTTATGTCACTTTTCCCACTGTTTTTATATTATTATGTTAATTGTTCCTAACCTTGTTAATACTTTAATTTAAAAACTACTCGTTCGAATTTTGATTTCAATACATCAAAAAAAATAACTAGAATAAAATTATATAGTTAAAATAGGATATTATTATTTGAAAAAAATAAGTTTGTATCATAACATGAGAAAAAAAATTATAGAAAACAAAGTTTTTATAGTACGAGTTATTGAACATTCAAAGAAAAAAAAAATCTAGAAATTTGTATTTTTGAGTTTCAAAAAAGGGGAGTTGCACCCTGTATATCAAGACCTGAATACCAAGATAACGATAATACCGAAATATCAAATATATCAAAACATTGAATATACCGATAATACCGAAATACTGAGTTTAGCCATAATATCGAAATATATAGAATGTACCGTACCGAATATCAATTTAAAGATATTTTTAGTATATCAACTCATACCAGTATAGAGTGTCAAATCGATGTAGAAAATATAACGTCACTTTTAATGTATGAAAGTGTAGCTCTTAATCATTTTTTTTCGTTTACTCTTGCCACCAAAACGTCCCTTAAGATGCATAGTTTCAAAAAAAATAATATTAAATAATTTTGTTTTTCTTTTCGAAGGGTCTCGTCCTACCCTATAAATACGCCACTGCTTTGATGTATTACATTGCTATAAAAACAACTGATGATAAATTATTAAACCAAAAATTATAAAAATAAATATTGATTCATTTAAATTTAAAAGGTATAAAAGTTGGATCCTGCAACTGTAACAAAGTACAATAACAATGCATAAAAAAAAAAAAAATAAATAAACAATAAAGATAAATATTATTTTACGGAAAATTTGAATACAAAATTAAAATATTAACATTCTATTTAAAGGATTAAGTTGAAACTTGGATAAGTAACCAAACAATTAACAATATCAACAAAATAAAATAACTTTATACGCTAGGTATATAATATAATTTGTTGAATATTTTGTTCACCTGTTGAATAAATATTTTTATTTATAACTGGTATATTGTATAATTATTCTTATAAAACTGCAAGGACCAGAACTGAAAGCTTTATCTTAAAAAAAAAAATTGAAACCGAAGTCTTAACCGTAACCGTTATATTAAAAAGGATAATTTCGATTATTATTATTAACTAGTAATAATTGTCTTTTTTATCAGTTTAAAAAAAATAAATTCAAATATCTTACAATAATGTTTTTTTCTGTAAACAGTTTTTCGTATAGAAATACTTATCCAAAAGTTTCAACCTGCAATTTTTTGAATTAAAATTTTCCAAAAAAGGTAATAGTTCGAAATTTTCAATAGTTTTCTCAAATTTTAGGAAAAACTACACAAAAACGCTTTAACAACTATTTTTTTTTAACCCAAATTTTATGAAAATTTAAACATATATAGACAATAATAAAATAAACGTTTTGATATATGAACATTTTGAAAACGAAAAAAAAAAATTGGAAATTTTTTCTTATAGTTTTTGTCACCAAAATTATTTATCGTATTCTCAGTTTTTAATTGTAATTATTCTCTTGTGTTGTAAATAATAATGTAAAAATTTATATATATATTTTTTTTAATTTTGGCTATCAGAAATATTATTGCAATTCGCATTGTACAAATTTATTCTATACAGATTATATTAAATAAGAATAATTAATAATATAACACTATAAAATTATACAAATAAACCTTCGTTTGGGACTTTGGAGATTATCTATGGTTATTTGGTTATTGTATGGAAAAAGTCAAAAATATTTTGAGCTATCGAGTATTCTTCGCTCCTTGGGTGGTTAGATTACAGTATATTTTGTCGTTTTTACTAAATTTTCCAGTAGGTTTTCCTTGCTTTTGGAAAAAATATTGATATTTTTGGAAAATTAACTATTTAAAGTATCACTTGTGAGTGACTTTTGATCCAAAATGTCACTGCATGGAACTTTTGGCAAGTATTTCTATACGAAAAAATGTTTACATAAAAATAAAAAAGATAAATAATTTCTTCAATAAAACGATTCTAAGCGGGGCTTCAGTTTATACAGAAGAATTTTGCTTAAAAATAATAATGTTTATTATTATCGGAAAAAAAGTTGTTTTTTATTCAGCCAGTTTTATATCCCTTTATGAAGAGAGAACAGGAAGAAAAGCTGTCAAACCATGTAAAGCAAAATTCTAAATCAAAAAGTTGCTAGTTGAAACTTTTGGACATATTTTTTCATGACTGGGAATCGCACTCAACACCAAACATTTATTTATTTTATGTGGTCTTTATTTAAAAGTGCCCCTTCTGTTCCATAACATCTTTATCCGCGTTTGTTCCTCCTTATAATTTTTGTTTTTTTTTTTTTTTTTTGACAATTTTCACTACCTAAATCAGTGATTCCCAGTGTGAGTGTTACCACTCCTTTTGAGTAGTTTTTATACTGAAGAAGGCGTTATACTGTAGGTGTGATTTAAATAATTATATTTCTTTCTACATTTTACAATCACTAAAAATAGATCATCAGTTTTTATTGATGATGATACCAAATGTAATATTATACAAAATTGTATGTACTATATATATATATATGTAGCTTAGAAATATATAAAAAAAGAGATTTAAGACAGATGATAATGTCATAAATTGAGCCAAATATCATTTAATTAATAGGGAAACATCAACTTTAAGACAGTTATTAGTCAAAAAGTTCTTTTTTTGTATAATTATTTTAAATAAGTAAAAGATTTATTAGATAATTTATAACTATAATAACCAAAAAAATAAAAAGGTTATTAGTTTTTAGGAAAATTGATATGATGAGTTGGTGTGAGATTTATGAAAGTCAAAAGGTTTGTTGAAGAAAAAAATGTTGAAAACGCCGACCTAGATCATGGGTTATGTTATCAAATGTTCACATTAGATCATAATATGTTAAACCACTGCACACCTGAAACGGGCAAAAACACACGGCGTTGATATATTACACACGAAAATAGGACTCGGAATGTGTACATTATATAAGTATGCATTAGGCACGGAAAAAAAATAATAATAAATAACTCCCAATGATAGATCACACCTGTATTGAACATTATTAGGGGATATAAAAATATGACGCATAGACAAAAAGGGTTGTAAAATTATACCACGTATACCGAACAATAATGGAGGACGCTTTAATGTGGTCATATATAACACTGTAACACCATAATAACCAAATCAGGGATAGGCTTGATATTATATCGATATATTTTGATTCCTGATGATATCGATGTCATCAAATCCAACAGGGGCGTACTGGGGAGGTGGCTATGTGGGTTCAAATCACCCCCAAATTGACTGGCTATTATTTCTTTTCTCGATAATCCTATTTAAAAAAAAATAAAAATATCCGTATTATGTGAGGAGAAGAGCTTGAACAATTATATGATTCTGATTTATCTGATATTGGTGTTTAATAAAAGTCTATGCTTTGGGAAACAAATCGGTTGAAAAATAATTGAAGTAAACGATTAAATAATGAGTCACAACCTCCTTGTGGATATGTACATATTAAATTTAAAAAAGCCGGACATACTTCGCACGATGGGTGTTCTTCACACGATGGGTGGGATTCTCTTGACGGGTGTATTTAATTTTAAAGAAACGATAAATCATTTCTTCAATAAAACGATTCTGAACGAGAGAAGTTAATAATATAAAAAAAAAATGTTAGAAAAATGTCCAAAATTTTTTTTCACATTTTCAAAATTTTCTTGCGCAAAAATATTTTTTATAGGATTTTCTATGACTAACTGTGATTATCACACAAAAAAAAAAGTTGATATTTTATTCACTTGGCAGTAATTTTGGTGTGATCCTTGAATGTAAAACTCAAAAATAAATTGATGACAATGTTATGCATGTAATAAATAAATATGTATTTAATTGCTTTTATAAGATTATAATATCAAATATCGATGATATCATTATAAAATATCAATATGAAAATTATATATTTAAATATGTCAATATTGATATTATCGATACTTGAGGCGTCTAGTTTCAAAACCAGCTATAAGCAATTTTCGAAATTTTTCAGATACAACAAAAAACGAAAATAACGTAAAATACTTGATCTATAGTTCTATAATAAATATGAAATCAGTTTTGAATGGTACACATATATTGTATGTGAAAATATATTTTGTAAAAATATTATTACAAGAGGAATCCCAACCAACTATTGTAATACAATATTATTACAAATTTATAGTTTTGAAATTTTAGCATATGGCTGTTTTTGAAACAAGTACCAAAATTTAATTTTTTTTTCACTTATTGTTGGTTTTGAAACTGACTTTATGAGATAGGTGATTTTGAAACAAACACTGGAAAATTTTAGAAATACAAAACATTTTGAATTTTATGTATATAATTACCTAATAGTAAAAAATAATAACCAAATAGAACTTAGTTATAGTTAATACTTAATTTCATGAAAACTGAAAAAAAAATTGAGTACTATTACCGGAGCAGATAAAAACATGTGTTTAATTATGGCTTGATTTGAAATAAACATCATTAGATGGCTGGTTTTGATAGTAACCACTATTTTCTGTTCTCATTTAATGTCGACTCTATCCTAGTTTGATGTTCAGTATTTTTACCAACTATGTAATACAGTGTGAATATTTGGAAAATTAAAAAAAAAAATCCATTTTGAAAAAAATATCTTTTAGCTGGTTTTCAAACTAGACGCCTCAATTATTTTCCACAGAATATTCAGAGTTCGGATGTACGGGTATACGAGTGTAATAAATCGCCATAAATGAAATTGAGTTCTCCAAAAAATTAATCGGTATCGAGATAACAATAAAATTAAAAAGATAAATATAAATCGATAAGATAATAACAGTGTAATAAGTTATAGTCTCTTCACTCCTCACACGAGATAAAAATTGGCCCGTGGCTCCTATAAGTAGGTGATTTTTACGATTGGCACGCCGGCAGCACGATAGAGTGTCGATTGATTTTAAATTCGAAAGCGATGATAAATCACTGCCACCGGAAAACGAAGCCGAATGCAGCTCAGTGGACAATAATTGTATTTCAAGTTTTCCAAGAAAACGCGAAACCACGAGAAAAATGATTCGAAAACGATATTAGTTTTGAAAAAGAATAATAATAGAATAATCAGTTCCATCGTGCTTTGTCCACTTTAACGATGTTCAAAACACTTATGGTCAGAAATTTCGAAATAAACAACTGATTTTTATGCAAACGTATATGTATATAAAATATACTAATTCACATATAATTAGAGTTATTTTTTAAAAACGCTCAAATTGAAATCATTAAAATTTGTAATTTTTCGTATTAATGCAGAATCGTATTATTTCGATGAAATATCGTATATAAAACCGGGACAATATTATTCATCGATCCTCATTTGTAATACTCTTGGGGATCGTGTTTAATTTTAAAAAAACGATAAATTATTTTTTCAGTCAATTCAGTAAAACGTTTCTGAGCAGAGCTTCAGTTTTATATTCAATTGTTCCATTATTACGTTCAATCCGAATAGGTATTGTTGACATTTTCCACGTGTTACTTTTGGGAATAAGTTATAACAGTACAATTTATGTGCATTTGAATATTCGTGAAAATGATTAACTTTGTGGTGTTATTTTTTTCTTTTAATTTTAAAGCTGTTATAATTGAAAATGTCTACAGTTGATTTTAACAAAAACGTAAATATAAGTTGACTTATAATATAATATGAGTAATCTGGTTTACAGTTTCTCAACCTAAAAACGATAAATTTAATATATATTGCAATGATAAAAAAGAAAAATCTGCCATTATTTGAATTGACTGTCATTTGAGTCGTTATTGAAAAAATTTAAATGCTTGTAAAAAATTATTCATTGAGTCGATTTTAATGAAAATTTTACCACGTGAGAAACCTTTGGGTAATAGTGTTATGCGAGGTGTCATATGAACGATGTTATGCAGAATTTTGCACCCCGAATTTTCCTTCGTTCAGAATCGTTTTATTGAAGAAATGATTCATCGTTTCTTTAAAATTCAATACATCCGTCAAGAGTATCTCACCTGACGTGCAAACACACTCCAATGAGCGAAGTACACTCTTTTTTTTTATTATTTTTCACGTGAGAATACTTGATCTGTGAGTATTGTGGAATAAAAGAAAATGAATATTTGTTTTATAAATAATTTTGAACTTAATATATTTTATGATATTATTTATTTTACCTTTTTCTTTTATTATAAGTCATACATTGTTCACAAAATACATAATTCTTTAGAATTAATTTTATTGTGAGATACTTTTTAATTGAAGTGAAGTGTTAAATCAAAAATTGATTTATGAATAGTTTACTAATTTTTCAGAACATATTTTTTTGGAGTTATATGGTCATCCTGATTTTTCCTCCAACAAAAGGCGGATCAGTTTTTCAGAAAACCCTATGCTTCCTATGTAAATCCTTATCAGTGTCCATTCTGATTAATCTATTCTGTGGTAATATATTATGGCATGGCCTCTCTATACATTCTTACTCTATGGTATAGGTGTACTGTCGCGTGTCGTCTCTACCACCATCAAAGACGTTATATTATTATGTATTTACGTTTATCGCATCGTAATGCCATATGCGAGGAAGGTACGAGAATTAGTACAGGTGAATGTGTAGCAGTAGTAATATCCTATAACATGTGTTCGTAGCTGTTGTTGTAAAGTTGCGGTCTCGCGCGACTTAACCGAAACTAGGCGACATTTTCATAATAATGGTTAATACCAGTTTAAATAATTAAACGCATAATGTCAACGGTTTTATGTCGATCCATTACTTAAACGTTAAAAGTACTGTGTACACTTAAAAACTATCGCGCCATATCATTCAAAATATGTGTTTTCTCAGAGTTTATTTTACGTTTATTTGCAATGGTACATTAAAATTTTACTCGAGCTCGAACGCTTTAAAAACGCCGCTAAAGTATGTATAGTGTATACGTAATTAACTCGGAGTGATATTCGTTTAACGTCTTTTCCGCGAAGTACTTGGTGCCAAAATTTGAATTTTGCTTGTACTTATATATAAATGTTACGGACAAAATGGAAAATTCGGGCAATGTATACAATGCCAGAGCATTAAATACAATGACCGGGCATTGTACATAATACCCGTGATATATTGGGCAATGTAAATTGTGAAGCATTTATACAAAATATTATACTGCATTATATATTGCGTTTTTTATGTACATTTCCCAAGCAATCTGGTCCTGTCCTGGCAATGTGAACCACAAATATAAACAAATAATAACAATTTTATTTATTATTTTTGTTAAATTTATAAGCGTAGGTTAGTTCACCGGGTGTTTGGTAGAGTACGCAAATCAAAAAAATATCCCTCGGCTTGTTATGCAACTTAGGGGTATTTTGGATTGGTAATCGGCAGTATTTTGTTGAGTGAAAGAATACAATATATTATTCAAGCCGAAATACCCTCACGTTGCACAACAACCTAGGGATATTTTTGATTCGCGGAGCGAAGCAGAGTCGACCAAACGCCCGATGAACTATCCCATACGCTTATTATTATATTATGTTAATCAAACAGATAACTTAATACGCTTATAAATACATCATAATTTACATTTCCCAATATACCTCGGACATTGTGTACAATGCCCGGTCATTGTATACATTGCCCGAATTTTCCACTTTGCCCATAACATATATATATATATATATATATATATATATCGTACATTTAGTGTATGAAGATAGGCCTAACATTATTACGTTTTCATTGGGTTTAAACTTTGCGCGTCTTTTTAACTCTAAAGCCCGATGTTTTGAAGTGAAACTTCTTCTTTTTTTTTTTTTTTTGATGGTAGTACTCGGAATTTTTTCAAAACGCGAAATATTGGTGTCGACACGCCGTAAGATCCGGGAAAGTACGTGGAATTGTAAAAATGTTCTTACGTACGTTACGGTTGAACTAATAATACTGTTTCTACGAAACAATAAAATCGTTTCCTTGCGAACGAATATACTGACGTCGGAAAAGTGAGGTTAAAAAGTAAACCGTCGTTTAATTCAATTGAATATGTCTTTTTTGTAGTAGTTACTGTTAAATGTACCTCTGAAGTTTCTCCGAAATTGCCAAAGTGGACTAACGACTTTAGGCTTCTTAATAGGACCCAGTCAACACGTATAAAAATAATGAAAAAAGTTACATAAAATGTGATTATAATTACAATTATTTTGATGAACGAATAAATGTATTTTTCTTGTTAAATTTATAGTTCAAATATTAAAATATTATAAGAAAATAAAAAATTTAAAACACATATTTTTTATGAAAATAGTAGTATGAATAGTTAAAAAAAATATGTGGTATATAGTTTCATGACTTATTATTATTGATTCATTAAATTAGTAGGTATTTTTTTTTTTTTTTATCTTTTTACTTGATTTAAAATAAATTAAAGTAACAACTAGATGCAAATTCGGTTTCAAAAAGTTACTAATCGAAACTTTTGGACAAGTAGATCTATATAAAAAAGTGTATACAGAAAAAAAAATAAACATTAATGTAAAAACAGTAGCTTCTTCACTTCGTTCAGAATCTAAAAAAGTAGCTTTAAATCTGATAATAGTGACCGAACATTGCATGAAAAAAGTTATTATGGGTTTATTCATGAACTAAAAAAAAAAAAAAGAGAAGAAAATATATTATTATTTATTTATTAAATTTCAACGCCGCAAGGGCATATAAGAACAGTTTATACATACGATGTACAGATTGAACTTAAAATTAGTAATAATTACTGTAACAAAAATAAATTAACATAATAAAAAATTAAAATAAAATTAAGATAAATTTAAATTTATACATGCAACTAATAAAGATAATACAATATTGTTCAACATTGACAAAACTTATTAGAAAATATTATTACTAAAATAAGACAAAGAATCAAAAAATATATCAGCATTATGCATATTATTTATATAACCAAAAGAACGATCATGGGGGATGCGAAACCATAGTTAGTTTTATGAAAATTATTTTTGAACATTAAGCGTTGTCTTGTGTTATATGCTGGCACAACGATGGGGAGTAGCTCTAGAATATCAGGGGAATCAATTAAACCATTGAGTAATTTAAATATAAAAGATACATTATTAACAGGGCACCTGACAGTTAAAGATTTTAAATTTAACTTAGTACCACATCGGTACTCAGAAAAATTTAAAAATTTATTTTGAATACGGTTAAGCCACTCAATATTAGTTTTTTGATATG
>JAIPRM010011993.1:0-12457 GCA_025469315.1 Stegophylla sp. TES_Ste_2020 | reverse complement strand
ACGTGTATCATCGAGAACCTTATACCACAATAACTAGTGTTCTAAAACGTTTTTTAAATCATAATAGTGAAATTCTAATATCCCTTCGATGTTTTCTTTAATTCACTTAAAATATTTAAAGGATATCTTATACATAATTTGCAAAACTTTTGGCGATCTTATATCACTTAGTAATTGCAAATTAAATTGATTATTGTACAACAAAGCTGCGCATACTAAGTAGAGATTTTCTATAATTTTAACCCTAGATTATTGAAATATGTCAATTATATTTTAGAGATTCGATTTTAGGAATATACAATTAATAATAATTAATCAGATCGTTGAATTCGGTAATAAAGGTCGTTTGATTATAATATAATGGAACAAAATCTCGTAATTTCAGACTCTGTATTATGATAAAACTTTAAATTTCATACATTTAGAGGTATTTTAAAAAACATTGATACAATGATAAAAAATTGAAGAATTTAATAAAATTGTTTTTATTTCATTTTATTCAATTAGTTTTTATTTGATATTATCCGCCATTAATATAGGCCTATCATTAATATCACAAATAATATAATATCAATTATCATCCCAGAATAATAACAAAGAAATAATACAGTTAAAATATTCTAATAACCATAGGTCAAGAATTGAAAATTTGAATTAAACACAATCTGTATTCAAGTTTGAGAACTAATAAAATATTAATTATCTGTTAGACATGATAACAATTTTTTTTTTAGGAAAATTTATTATAACTGAATAAATAAATAAAGTTTGATACACAATACATGGTTAATTTATAGACGACCATGATTTAAAACTATAAATATTTTCCCAGAAACTTTTCATATTTTCCTGAATTTCACTGACAAATTTAAAATTCTCTGATAATTCCAGGACTTCCAGGTAGCGTAGCAACCCTGAATAGTTCAAAAGAGAAAATATTTTTCTCAAAATTTCATTATATTATTTATATTATCATTGTTTTAAGGATAATGACAAGTGATCATGTATTTATTTTCTAATAATACATTTAAATACTTAAAAACAGTTTGTAGTGAAAATGATTTTATCCATTATTCATTATCATTATATTAATTAAATTACTAATATTTTGAAGAAGAAGAAAAGTTGTCATCTATGTATTTTCGAAATATACATATTAAATTCTTAAAAATAATTTTACAGTGAAAATAGTATTAAAAAATGTTCATTAAATTATTAAAATTACAATTGATTGAAGGAACCAGACAAGTACATACTTTTTTATTTCTATTAATACAAGAATATTTTTTAAATATAGTATTACATTGAAAAAATTTTTCATCAAAATTTCATAATCTTATTAAAATTACTATTTTTTAAATAATGATAAATAAGTGGTATTGCTTTTATTTTTTAAAAGTACATGTTAAATTCTTAAATGTAATATAACAGTGGAAATATTTTGTCAAATTATCATTAGATAGTTTACACTACCTTTACTTTAGAGAAATAGAAAGATTAGTTTTGTATGTATGTCTATAAATTGGTGATAAATTTTTAAAAGCAGTTTTACAGTGAAATTAGTTTTATCAACTTTTCAGTAGATTATTTAAATTACAATTTTTAAGAATAACAAGACAAGTGGTTATGTATATATTATCTATTAGAACATATTTATTCCTTAAATATTGTATTACAGTGAAAATAATTTTGTCAAATTATCATAAGATTATTTAAATTACAATGGATTAGAAGAACAAGACAATTGGCGATGTAAGTATTTTCTAATAAAATAGTTAATACTTTTAACAAATTGTTAAAATAAAAATAATTTTATCAAATTATTATTAGATTATTAAAATCACATTATTTGAAAGAATAAATGATTTAGTCATATATGTAATACCTAGTTATACACGTTATTTTCTTCAAAATAGTGTTAAAGCGAAAATATTATTCTCAAAAATTCATTAGATAATTATTATTAAAATTGTTTTGAAGAAAATTACAAGTGGTCATGTATTTATTTTCAAATAATACATTTTAAATACTAAAAAATAGTTTATAGTGAAAATAATTTTATCCATTATGCATTATATTAATTATATTACCAATATTTTGAAGAAATTGAAAAGTTGTCATATATCTATTTTCTAAATAAACAATTTAAATTCTTAAAAATAATTTTACAGTGAAAATAATCATAAAAATTTTCATTAGATTATTAAAATTACAATTGTTTGAAGGAACAAGACAAGTGACTATGCTTTTTTTTTCTAATATTACATTATTAATTCTTAAAAATAGTTTTAAAGTGAAAATAATTTTATGAAACTTTTATTAGATTATTTGGCTTATAAATTTAAAATTCTCTGATAATTCCAGGTTTTCCAAGATTACCAGGTTGCGTAGTTTGGTCACAAGTTTGACTGTTGATTTTTTTTACTGTAACAAAAAAGCATTAAAAGTAAATATTAATAATAATTACAATTTGGACATTTTATTTATTGGAGTTCTCCACATATAATGTCTTTGACACGTAAAACAGTGCGATTTGGTCAAACAAATTTTTCATAATCATAGTAGCAACAAAATTTAGTTTATTCATATATCTATAGTGCATTTATGTTGGTTAATTTTGTGTTTGTATTGTGTTTTTATTCTTTATAAAACTAAATATGTGCCCAAGTGACAATTTTCCTTAATATTTAAATTTGAATAATTCAAAAACTACTCGTTCAAATTTTAATTTCAATACATCAAAATTCACAGAAAAATAATCCGAATATAATTCCATAATTAAAATAGGGGGTAGCCATTTGAAAAAAGAAAGTTTGTATCTCCACAGAACACCCTTAAGGTGACATGAAAAAAATGAACATTCTGGCAAAAAAATCTTAAATTTTGCATTTTTACGGCCAAAAATGGGGATGAACACGCTTAAAAAATCACCCTGTATAGCGAAATTTTTATTTAAAAAGTGGGTAATCGAAACTTTTGTATAATTATCTCTATACGAAAATGAGTATACAGAAAAAAATAATAAAAACAATTTTACAAAATAAACAACAATGTAAAAACACTAGCTTCTTTTCACCACTCAAAATCTAATATAGTTCAAAATGCTTTATCCAAAAATATATTCATTTTACATACGTCTGTAATTTTATACACAAATTTAAAAATGAATCCATGTGAATAGGTGGTTGTTCATTTTTTTTTTTATGCGAATATAATATTTTTATTTCAAACTGGCTAGTCAGAAAGTTTTAGCCTACTCATAGTTGTATTGATAACTGGACGTCTCAATAATTTAATTTAAGAAGATAATTAATTTACATAAAAGAACAATAATTTGGTATAAAAATAATTCTTTACAGGTGAAAACTTGTAATCCTGTAAATGAGTTTCAATGTGAGAATTGTTATGGTGGTTCATGCTTATCTGTATATGTAGATTGTGATGGACATGTACAGGAGACATGAGACATCGAACAGGAGCTTTATGTGACGGGTGTTGGCGAAAATATCAGGGGGAAAATATCAATTGGAAAAAATATCCAACGATTTCTAACACTATTTTCTCATTAAATTTTTTCATTAATTTATTAGATAAAAAAAGTAAAGTAATGTATAAACAAGAAAGTCAGACATACTTAGCATCACGGATATTCTTCACTCTTCGGACATCTAATAGCCATAACTGGTCAAGTTTGTTATAGAAGGTATCTCATAACTTTTTTAATTTTATTTATTTATTTTTTTTTTTTTTTATGTAATATCTTGTAAGTTTGCTTCAACGTTCAGTGTTCAGAAGTACTAATAGGATGAAAAAAGTGTAAGTATTCAGTTCCATAAAAAAATATAAAATTTTAATATGATATTATTAAATATTAAATAAATATAAGATATTATTGCTAAATAATTATATATATTATACTTATGCGGATTTCCACTTAATAATCCTGAATTACTTAAAAAGTGGTTAATTGAAGCGAAAAGAAAGATTTGTGTACCTACAAAGAACAGCTTATTGTGCAGTGGAAATTTTAAGCTAGAAAATTATTAGATTCAATCTGGTTATAAAAATACTCATAAATACTGTAAAATTTTTAAATGCTGATTATTTCCATCTATATTCAAAGGGTTTCATGCACAAAAAAAAAAAAAAACAGTAAAATCGTCATTGCATAATTGACAGAATTATGGTTAAAATTAATCATATTTTTACATATTTATTTATCTTCTTATAATTTATTTATAGTCAATGCTAGTACCTATCATTTTACACAGATCACAATGTATTCATGTCATCACTTTGATGCTCATATATTTTAGACTAATGAGGCAGATGGAGAAGTTCAACAACAATCGACAAGTAGTGGGCATTACACTAAATCATTAGTTGACACCAAAAGTTTCATACTTATCTTCTTTAGAACTATTGGTAATGTTATTATTGTCTAAGCCTAGAATTAATGACATAATCATTGATTTTCATTAGTTATATATTTTAAAGAACCATGCAAAGGATAAGAGTATAGTGTGATTTGAAATAACCTGAAAAACAAATTTTACGTAGGAAAATAAAAATTTTGCAGCAACATATAAATTGATGGAACCTCAAAATTAAATCTTAAAAAGTCTGATAAAAATATAAAAGAAAATGATTTTGAAAAATTGATGAAAATTGGTTACAGCTCAGCTAGAAGACGTTTTGGTGGATATTCATTACATTTGCAGTTAAATTAATGTAAATGCAAAAACCTTCAAAAATATGTTTTGTGATATTATAATATTATGAAAAAGTTTTGAAAAATATTGTTTTTTACTTATGTGAAAAAAATGTTCTATTACCTCATCCTTCAACAATCAGAAGCTGAATTCTACTGGTTCTACTCACTGTGAACCTGGATTTTTAAGTGAAATTTTTGTGTTTTGAATATCAGAAATATAAAAACGTAGTTGGCTTAAAGACTATTCTTAAATATTTGATTCTATGGCCATTCGTTAACAGCTTATTTGGGAACCAAGTGTAGAAAGATATATTGTAAATATTGTTTTTATAAGTACTTTTTGCAAGTACAGTACTTGTATTCTTAGTTATATGATTGATGAACCAGTTTAAATTGCTCTATCGCTTATATATTTATAAACAAAATTAATAGTAGTGTTCTAAGTTCTTCAGTTTCTACAGTTATTTTGAAACTAGGTATATGTATATGGAGCGTAACATGTGATGAAGCACCAACAAATGTTCAGTGATTGAAAAAATTAATTATTAAAATTAATATTGATAATCCTAATGAGTTCAAGTGTACATTTACAGTTGCTAGTAACTTAGGAGTCAGATCTATAATTTATGCATGCATAATGTTGAAACTTGAAAGGAACTTTTCGGCTGATAAAAGTTCTTTTAAAGTTACTAATAATCTGATACAATAGCAGTATATAATGGCTTTAAATAATTTGCAAAATAATATTGGTTTGAAATTTTCTAATAAATTGCTATGGCTATAAGTAATTATAGGAATAGTATAATGAAAGTGAAGTAATGGCGTATTTATTGAGAAGTAGTGTGGCAGGTGAAATAGAATATTTACATAAGAAGAGTAAGGTGGAATTTGGAAGTGAATTAATTGTTTATTCTATCAGATAAATTGATAAGCTATTTTATATATAATTCTAGAATTTTTTTTTCAAAAAGATTTAAAAGTCCAATTAATAGTAGTAATATTAAATATATTGGATCTGTTTTTAATAGTACAACTGAATATTTAAAAATATTACTAATAAGAGACACGCCAATATATTTAACCAGTAGAAAGATGTTTGTAGTAGAATTTATCGTCAGCATGAAAAGTACATTACAAATTTCCCATGAGTTACAATATAAAACACAAAATCTTTTAAAAATATCCTAAGATCATTTGGAACTATTTTTAGCTTATTAGCGTTCAAGCTTTTATACACTAGAAATATAAATGTACAAAGTGATAATTGTTGTGAATTTTATACAACTGATAATGAAGTATTAGAATTTTGTTCTGAAAAAAGAAAGATAGAAAGTGTACAAAATGGAAATTTATTAAAAGACAATGAAAATGAAATCCAAAAGCAAAATTGTACTCATTTGAAAGAATAGGTATATATTTGATATTTTAAGTTATATATCTGGATATATTGCAAGAAGATGAAAAAACTAAAGGTAAACTTGTTAATGCTTTAATAGCTATTTTGTTAATTGTACAACACTTAGACAGAGTTTTTTTAAGTTATTTTTATTTAGAAAAATCAATTATATAAAAATTTAGAATATTATTGAATGTTCTAGAAAAAGTAAACAGGTGAAAAGTCCTTTATATTTTTCGCTGGTTCACATCTAATAAATGTTGATATAGGAGCACCTAGCAATGAATATGTGTTGTTTAAACAAATAAATAAAATGTTTATTAATATAAAAATGTATTGTTACCAGAGAGAATATAATTTGTGAGAGGTATAAAGAACAAATCTCAAATAGAAACTCTCTAAAATAATTTTTAATTCATGATTTACCTAAAGGTTTACCTACATGATTTTAATTTATTGTTAAATACATTTTTTGTTTTTTTAAGTATGAGAAAATGAGTTACAATCAAGATAACTAAGACCAACATAAGATTATGACTAGAGACTAGATTAATAAGATTATAAACCTTTAAAATCCTAAAAATTAGAAATTTTTATTATCTACAATCTTATCAAAATGGTATTTTATGTGAATAAATGTTAATGACCAATATTTACTAGGAGGGTCAGAAAGAGAAAGAAGATATTGATATTATAATATATATATTTTATAATTGTTGTGAACAATAAACAAGTAAATTATATAATTAAAATATGTAAAAAATGTGCCATGTCCCAGGAATTAAGACTTTTTAAAAAATTGTTTAAAAGTATTATAAAAAAAAATTCATAGTTTTGAAATATGTCAATTTGAAGTTCAAACCAAGAAAAAGATTTTGATATCAAACTTGACCAGTTAAGACCATTAGTTTGGGTGTAATGTTTAGTTAAAGTTTACGAAAATGACATGGAAAATAATGGGTGTTTCAAAAAGTTTCCCTTCGATGGCGGAGGTAACGCTTATCAAATCTGCTCATTTTTCGTAACATAGTCTGTATTCCAGTGTATCTATCTCAGTTAATATACTTTACCCTCAGCCACCCGCGGCTGTTTCCCAGACCTGACACCACAGAATTTGATCTAAACAGGTACGTTAATAATTCACAAACTAAAGGTTTTATAATAAAATTAAAAGATTTTGTGAATCACCATAAAAAGTCCATAGAATGTTGAATACTAAATTAAAATTTTTATTTATTTTATTATTTTTATTTTTAAAGAAGCCTGATATTAATAGATATGATACCTATTTATTATCTGGCGATAATGCCATTCACAGTATCAATTTTAGTGAATGTGTGGCATGAAATGCCATTGTATAGGTGTCCGTGAGTTAAACAATAGAGAAAACAAGATATAACATAAACACAATAGAATTATGCTATACATAATGTCTATACCTTATTTGTTCTAAAATGTCATTACCTTTGTTTCTAGTAGGTGTTTTGTCGAGATCAGCTACCAGTTGATTGAACGTCTCCCGGTTTATTACCATACAAGACACTCCATCGGGATCACATGCAATTATGTTGGCCGTTTGCAAGTTGTTACTGTAAAAAAGAGAATAATCAATAAAAATTATCACTAATTGAGCACCGTTTGGGCCACATCGATGATAGCGAGGAAACAGCAAAAATTAAAATAATAACGCCTTTCATTACATGCTAATAGAAGATACACATACCGCTGAAACGCTTCCTCGCCAAAGAAGTCACCCTTTTGTAGAGTTCGGATGTATTTCTCCTTCTTGTTCTGTTGTTTTATGGTGACTTTTACCTAGAAAAAATAAAAGAAAACTAAAATTTCCATAGCTTGGTGTTTCGTGAAAAGACAGACCAGTGCACTTACCTTTCCTTTGTTAATGATAAAAAAGGTATCACCTCGGGTTCCTTGTTGTATAATGTATTCTCCAGTGTTGTAGAAGGTCTGAAAAAGATATAAATTAAAATATTTGAACAAAGAGTATTATAAGTTATTTTGAAGACATTTTTTTTTTACCTCTTCCAAAACTTCGGAAATATTTATCAGAGTTTCTTCAGGCAAGTCTTTGAAAATAGAAATACTGGAGACAGACAAAGATTACACAATAAATAACGTGATAAATAAGCAGAATAATACTGATTGAACGAAATTAAGATACTGTTACGCTTTACTTACCTCTTCAAGATGTCTGTTTGTCTTGTGAATTCTGTGCTTATGTTTTGGAAATATTGTTGTTCGATAGACCATAATGCGGATTCCGTAGCGGCTGGAAGAAAAAACCAAAATATAAATAAAAAACTATGACAAAATAACAGTCACTCGATAAAACAATAATATTGTTTGAACAAAATATTATTATTTAGATAAATGGGCGTCAGCAGGATTTCCATCACAGAGCGTCCAATAATTTAAAACCCAAAAAGTACAGTATTACAAAACATGTCAGAATACTATGTTATTTATCACCTGGGCTGTGAATTTGAAGGAAATTGCATTATATCATTTCAATTTTAAAGCGTTTATTTTCATACTTTTTTGTATTTTTTTTATCAAATTACAATAGTACACAAATATTTTTTTACAAACGTACACGTCATATCTATATTTCATAAATAATATCCTAAAAACTAAATAACAATGTTACCTATAAGTGTATAACAGCATTGTATTTAAATTTTTCGACAATAGAGTAGCCTAACTTAACCTAGCTTTAGAAATCAGAGACAAATCAACACAAATTTAATCAAAATGCTTATAAGAATCACTTTTCACATATTACTTAAATAAATAGAACAGTTTTTATCTAGACTAGGTTAGGTTAGCTTTGCTTAACTTTATTTCACTTTATTTTACTACATACTTTAATTTACTTATCATTTTATTTTTTATATTTTCTTTAAATATTTTCCATCATTAATATCTAAAAAAATGATCAAAGTATATCTGGCTTTCTTGTCTATACTTTACTTTACTTTTTTTTTATCTAATAAATAAAGAAAAAAAACAATTAAATGAGGAAAAAAGAGTAAAAAAAATGTCTAAAAATGTTTTTTCACATTTTCAATATTTTCTAGCGATAAAATGTTTATCATATTTATTATTTATATATAAGTTTCAATTTTCATAAAGTTCGGACCAAAAAATAATGGTTTCCGAGCTTGTTTTGTCAAATTTTGAGTAGTTTTTTTTTTAATAAAATAGAAAATTTGAGAAATTCAAAAAATGATCTCTTTTGAAAATTTTTAAAACTTGTCTTTTGTAAGTTTATAATCTCGTTTGCTTAATTCTACGTTGTGGAATTTAAGAAAAGAAAATCAAATGGTGGGAAAGTCGATCTAAAGTAGACTTTTTTGACAAATTCAGATATATTTTTAGATTTCTTATTGTGTCACAAGATAGGTTGGTATTTTGAAAAAAAGATTTATCTAAATTACTATGCTGTATGACAAAGACAGAATGTCACCACCACCAAATTCCTTAAATTCATTACGTTTTGACTTTAATTCTATTACATAAGAAGGGCGTGGCCCTAGAATCTACTTGACAATCAGCAAACAATTAGAATGAGAGTATTAAAATTTTATTTTCTTATTTATCTTGAAGTCAATTAAAATCCACTGTTTGGTAATAAATATTTATCAAATCATTCTTGTATAGATTAAAATAAATAATAAATCAATAATGACAAACGGATTAAGAAATTAATTGTTATAAGTTGTTCAATAAGAATAATAGTCACCAAAATTGCATACCTTTAGTAATGGCAATTCGTTTGTGTTTAAATAAATTGGCTAAATCCGCGAATTCTCTTTTAGAAGCCATAGTACTCAGATATTTGTTTTCTTTAGTCACTTCTGATCATTTCTCTAAAAAAAAAAATACATATACATAATTTCAAAGTTAAAAAATAAAAAATTAACAATTAAAAACATCAATAAAATAATGTAGTAATATATATATTTATAGTTTTGTAATAAAACATGGACCATTTAATTTTTAAAAAATAGTTATTAAAATCTTAAACCACTGAACCACACACTATTATATATATATAAATTGTAATAAATTATTTATTATGATATGAATAACTACTAGTATATAACTACTGTAGCTCTGTATGTTTACATCATAAAACAAATAAAGTCGATATTCACTGATAACTGAATTTGTGTATAATGCAGACGCTACACTAGGGAGTTTTCTTCTTTTTTTTTGTTGCTGCATACTAATATTTTAGCGTAAGAAGAAAAGATTCTCCCAACATTTTAACTTCCTAGATCAAACCGGTCAACAACAGCGCTAAGTCAGTATGTTTTACATTTATTTATTATGGGGAAAACAATGTTTTTACTAAAATATGGATTAATGGCAGATTTTTTTTTTTTCGATAAACAAGTTTTTTAGGGAAATAAATTTATCACAAAAGAAGTCTTTAGTACTAAATCCATGCATTTATTATTTTCAAACATATACTCGTTTAAATTAATCGTTTTATTCTCATAAAAATTGAAATTCAATGATATTTTTGAAAAGAATCAATTCACAAATTTAGAACTTATAAACTTTTTTGTAAAAAATTTAATTCTTTACAAAATATTTTTATAGGAAATGAAGGAAAAAAATCAGTTAATAATCCATGTTTGAGTAAAATCATTGTTTTCCTCATATCAATTAAATCGGAAACAAACTGGGTATGAAACTTTTACGCGTTTGATCTAGAAAGCTGAAATTTTTGATGAATCTTTTTTTGATCCTATGCAACAGTATTAGCGCATAGCATTGAAAAAAAAACACCATATTTTAAACTGTAGAAGATGAAAAATATAAAATCTAATAGTTTTTTGGTATATTGCAATAATAATGTATTCAATGAATATTACAATATTATAATAATTTTATACTTACCAATGAGTTTGAGGACCAAATATAATAAGATTTTTATTTATCTTGGAACAAAGCCGTATGTTCAGGGTATGCAGTTGCATACCCTATTTGGCTTATTCCTTTAAGGCTCACAAAAAGCCAATGTGAATATTTTTCTTTGTAATTTGTAGTAAATAAATAAATTAACCTTTCCTAATATGCTTAAGATAAATACAGATAAAAAAAATGTATTAACAGCGTTTTCTCTTTAATTTATTACCTGGATTAGCAACCGGATGCTTTATTTCTAAATAAACCTTTGGCTCTAGTACTTCTTACTTTACTCAAAATATAAATATTTAAATAATATATGTTTATATTTCATTAGTTGGTAACTAATAACTAACAAATGTTAATTATTTTCATATGCAAAATTAGTTTGGAATTTTTTGATGGACTTA
Source organism: Stegophylla sp. TES_Ste_2020 (assembly GCA_025469315.1). NCBI lineage: Eukaryota > Metazoa > Arthropoda > Insecta > Hemiptera > Aphididae > Stegophylla > Stegophylla sp. TES_Ste_2020. The sequence goes on along the minus strand of JAIPRM010011993.1, from coordinate 1,002 downwards.
TTAATTACTTAATTGATTAATGATGACATGAAATTGTATAATTTATTGAAATTAAAATATATAATTTTAATATACTTAAGTATTTTCTCCACATATAAAAAATTTAACACAAAATACGTGATTTAGGCTAACAAAAGATAATATTTAGAAAAAATTATTTTTATTATACTCTAAAAACTTAAATGAACAAAAAAAAATATTTAAAAGTATTACCATCAGAAAGAGAAATTAAATTTTGACGTCCTAAAGAATGGTGAAAATTGAGATATGTCTTTTTTCATAGGTATTATGATGTTCTGGCCAACTTATATAATAAATATATAATTATTAAAAACAATGGAGCAACCAAGGGGGATGTTTTGGTTGTCTGGACACCCCCCTTAAACCAAATTTATCGAAATTTTATTCAATGAGCATTGAAAAAAAATCCTTTTAACTATACAATTACTCTATAATTCAGAAATAAACTTGAAACATGCTTTAAAAATTTATATTGTTAAATATGCGACACTAAATTTTATTTATCTACAAATAATTTTATAAAAATGTGAACTCATAGAAAAGGCAATTAGATTTCGCTACATGAAATTTATAATTAATGACTTCTTGTAATGTGTCTATTAATATTGATTATAATTTTATATTTAAAAAATTATTGTAGAAATTTATAGGCAGACAACCCCCTTGAAAAAATCCTAGTTATGTCACTGATTAAAAATCACTTTAAAAATGTACCATAAATACAAGTAAATATAAGCACAAAATGAATTACTTTTATCACGTGCAATCCTTTTAACTCGTTGACTGCCACAATTTTTTTCAATGTATTGCTGCAATAGCCATGTGTACATTTTTATGTACACGCTATAAAATGCCATACTTACTTTCGTGTACATTATTATGTACACCGACCTTCCTAAATATACTATATCCGTGTACAAAATTCTGACACGAGAGTGAAGATTTTAAATAGTAATATGAATCTCGTGGCCTCCACGACCA
>JAIPRM010011992.1:0-12458 GCA_025469315.1 Stegophylla sp. TES_Ste_2020 | reverse complement strand
GCGCCAACCTAGGTTGCTAGCTAAGCCGAGGAGGGAATAAATGGAATATAATAGGGTCTGTAGGAAATGGTGGTTCGTAATGGAGGATTCTAGGGGTGACAGATATTATATAAAGTATTTCGTCGCCATGTTCTTATTCTTGTAAAGATGGATACAATAATTAAGGGTTACGGGTTATCGAAACAATTATCTGAATGGAGCGAAGAAGGTATAAAAAAGTTTAACATCAATTAACAATATTTATTATTGTAGTAGTAATCTATAAATACGATTTATTTATTTATTTATTTTTTATTATTATCATTATTAATATTGCACAATCTGTTTAATTAATGTGTGTAAAATGTATAACATTCAAATGTTGTTAAATTTTAAATGTGCTTAGAAAAAATAAAGCCGGACTTTCTTCGCGCCAGGGTCGTAGCCAGGATTTTATTTTGGAAGGGGTCCAGTTGAAAGAAAAAAAAGGAAAGGGACATACTTCGCACCTTGTGTGGGATACTCTTGGTGGGTGTATTAGGCTTTAAAGGAACGGTAAATCATTTTTTCAATAAAACGATTCTGAGTGAACCTTCAGTTAAGTTATAAACATCAATATTTGTTAATTTTATATTGAGTATGTTTAACGATTTGTTTCATTTACATTTTATCTGAATATTACTAACGACAAGGTATTGTTAAAATTTTCATGATTTCAACAATATTACTTTTGGAATTGGTATTAACAGAATAATCGGTGTCCATTTAAATAATGGAGAAAATGAATAATTTAGTGTATTTTGAATTCCAAATCTCTTACGATTAAAAATTACAACAATTGATTTTAACAAAAATGTCAATATAAATTAACTTTTATATAATTATACTGGTATATAGTGTATACTGTATATATGTAATAAAATGAAATAAAAAGAGAAATCTACCATTATATGGTTTAATCGACATTATTTGAACTGTAATATTCTAAAATTTAAACAGTTGTAAAAAATTAAAATTTAGATGACCAGTTTTCATGAACATTAAGCCAGGTGTATAAAAACACGTAATAGATCATATGTTGATAGAAAGTATTAGTGTAATTTAAATTTTAAATGTTTTGAAACTATTGAAAAATAAATTATTATTTTAGATTTTCGAGATTTTTTCAGATTAATTAAACATATATGTGAGTAAGTTTGTGTTACATTTACATATTTAGCAAATGTTATCAAGACTTAAAAATTTTATTAGATAAAACCTAACAAAACAAAAGTTTATTCCAAAATACTACAATTAACCAAAAAATAGTCAGATTTTCATGAAGATTTTAAATTTTTAGTTCAAAAGTTTCGAAGTTATGGTGAAATTAATAAAATCGATTTCATGAAAATATTATTGACAGCCTAACTAGCTGATTTCACTTAATTTCGCAATAGATTCTCCTCGTTATTAAAAAATTATTGAGAATTTTGAAAAATGACCTCTCTAAATACCACTTAGGTGTGATTTTTGATTTACGTGATTATTATGTGGTTTAGTTTTTACCAGAGTAGTAGAGTATTTATATATATTTAGGTGCGTTCATACCATATCATTTGATAATTTGTTCTATAACATATAGGTAATTAATTACTAGATGTACAAATACAAAAAAATTGTCATCGATGATATTTCGGAGGGGTTCCGGACCCCATGGACCCCTTTCCTGGCTACGTGGCTGCTTCGCGCGATGGGTATTCTTCGCACCTTGGGTGTGAAGCTCTTGATGGGTCATTTAATTTTAAAGAAAAGATAAATTATTCCTTCAATAAAACGTTTCTGAGCGAAAGCTTCAAATATTATATGATAATAATAATTGGCGATAATAATATGATATATTTAACAAAATTTTATTTAATAATATTGGGTATTCGATACTCGTGTGTGTGTGCATGATTAGGTAATAAATGTCTTTATAAAAATTTAAAAAAATGCAATTAAAATCTGTTTTTATAAATTAATAAATTGTCAACCTCTCGGTAATATTAACATCGACTCATTTCTGAGCATCTCTGTCTCATCGTCGTCGGTGTGATTGCACACGCATAATCTCTTGTAGCAGCACGCAGGCCTACAATAATCGACCGTGCAGCGAACCAATGATCTGTGGGGAGCTGGGGTGCTGGAGAGGAGAGTTGAATAAATAACTCTTCGACCATTATCGGGTAGATATTATTATTGTTCCCCCGACGAGACGATATCCGCACAAATCACGGTGTGGCTGCGGCGGCGGCGTTCGGTTTGCAACAGTATAATAACAATATATATATATACTTTGTCGGCAGGATTTACATGCCGTAATGGAAACCGACGATGCCCGTTGTAATAATAATAATAATCCTCCGAGACCTGATTATTACTGTCGTTATTATTATTATTATTATTGTTACACTTGTGTGTAAATGGGGAAATGTCCACCGAATCCAATTATTGTACAATAACGATGATTCTCGTTGCTGCGAGCTGTTGATCTGGACCGTTCGCGGTGACGTTGGCGTAATCGGCGAGGGGGAGGGGGGAGAAGACGGGGAAATTGTAATAATAGTATTATTATATTATCACGTCGTAGCCGCGGCGGCGGCGGGTTCCGGCGAAACGAGCGGAATTCAATGAGCCTAGATAATATTTTAACGCGCGATAAATTAACGCGTTTATATACGGTTTATTTGTTGGTTATAATATGTGATTAGGTGTTATTTGTTTTTATTTATTACTACACCGGGTACACGATGACGATAGCTTTTAGATTCCCGACGGAGTGAAGAGGCTAGTGTTTTTACAACGATGTTCATTTATTTTGTTTCATTATTTTATGAACGATTTTTCGTCGTATAGAAATAGTTGTCCAAAAGACTAAAAGTCTCCACTAGCAACTTTTTGAAGTTTATGCTTCTAAATCAGTGTTTCCCAAACTTTTTTTTACGCAACGCCCCTTTTAATGTTTTAAATCTTTCACCGCCCCCCTTGAATTAATTTTTTTTAATAAGGTACCACCTTTTTTCAGTTCATATATATTCACATTGAAACAGTCACTGCCGACTTTTATAATGCCGCTCAATCGAGCTTGTTATCTCAATGCCCCCCCCCTGGGTGGTTAGGTTAGCCCACTTTGGGAAACACTGTTCTAAATAGTACTTTAAAGAGGTCAGTTTTCGAATTTCTCGATTTCTCGATTTCTTTTGGGGAGAAAAACTACCCAAAATTTTACAGTAAAGACACGAAAACCAAAAATTTTGATCCAAAATGATAGACAATAAAATAAAAAATATTTTGGGGCGGAAAAATTTCTGGCACTTTTTTTTTTATCAATAATTTTTTTTATTATTAATAAAAAGTAGAGTACAGTATTGTTAAGTGAAATAAAGTAAATTAAAGAATAGACAAGAAAGCAGTATATACTTTGCACCACGGGTATCCGGGTATCATTCACTCTTCCGGTCAGATACTCTAGGTGGGTATGATGAAAATAACGACTATTATTGTTCTTCAAAATATTAACACACTTCGGTCACAGTCGAATTATTGAAGAAATGATTTATCGTTTCGTTAAAATTCGACACACCCACCAAGAGTGGATTTGACCCGAGGAGTGAATAATATACCCACGTGCGGATTACTTGTTCGGCTTTCTCGTCTATGCTTTACATCACTTTTTATTCTCTTAGTGTTTAAACGTTTTCACGCCCCCCCCTCCCCAGGGTGAGAACTCTTATGATGTAGACAGAGCAAGACGATTAGTGTTTGAAAATACCGAAAAACGTCGTTCCTTTTTGAGATTCTGAGTGGAGGAGCGGAGAAGCTAGTGATTTTATAAATATTTTTCATTCGTTCGGTTCGAACACTTTTTAATAGGGGGAATAATTAACGCACCGCTCGGAGAGAGACCCGGCCGATGTAGATAATTAATTTCAAAAAAATAAAAAATAAATTAAAAATAACAATAATAATAATATTACACGCGTTCACCTCGGCGTGTTTTGACACCGCGCTAAACATCATCCCGTCGTCCAATTAATGACGACGGCTCCGAAATTCTCGCGGTTTCCTGTAATTTATTTCGTTAACGATATATACGTACGCGCGTTATAATAATATTATTACAATATTAAGGCGGCACATTATATACATATAAAAAAAAAAAAAAAAAAAACAGCGCCATTTGAACACCGTTGCTCGGGAATATATATATTTTTTAATGTGACTGGTCTTTAATTTTTTTAATACGGTCGTTGCATGCCGCGCGAGTATAATGATAATAATAATAATATTATATATTTCGGACGAAAAGCGACGGCGGCGGCGGCGGTGGGCAAAGAGAGTAAGAAAATAAAAAAAAAAAAAATAAAGGACCGGTAAAATATAATATATATTATATTAAATATCTCCTGGGCCCGGCGTGCGCGCGGTTACTCGTTATGTTTACGACCGCCTTAATAGAGACATAAATAAAACCGCGTCTTAGTGTCGGACAAGCTGTTAATTATTAGATCGCCGCCTTAAATGCGTATTTAATGACCCAGGCCACGGCCCCGGCACATGTATATTTTATATTCACCGACATAAGTATCTCTCTCTCTGTCACTACACCGTATAGCTACAGCTGTCTTGAAAACCGCCGCCGCCGCCGGCACACGCACTGCGAGCTGTGGCTATATAACCCGTTAAAAAAAGAAAAAAAAAAGAAAAAATTTCCACGGAAATACTGACAAATTATCAATACGTGGTGATGATCACGTTATATTATATTTACCTGGTATAAGATGCAGTGCTGTTAGGTTATCTATATAACTATTGTATGGATTAGAGCGGTGCAACTAGGGATTTTTTCAAAGAGGGTGTCCACCAAGTAAATTTCTACTGTAATTATTTAAATATAAAATTATATAATCAATGTGAATGGACATTTATTACAAGAATTCATTAATTCAATTAATGGATTAATATTATTTTTAAAAGGAAATTTCAAGTAACAAAATCTATCTGTCTTTTTAGATTCTGAACGAAGTGAAGAAGCTAGTGTTTTTACAATGATGTTAATTTTTTTTTTTTTCTGTGTACAACTTTTCGTATAGAAATACTTGTCCAAAAGTTTCGATCAGTAACTTTTTGAAACCGGATTTGCCTCTAGGTTGTACTTTAAACAGGTCATTTTTTGAATTTCTCAATTCTTCATTTTTTTTTTTTTTTTTGGAAAAAACTACCCAAAATCCCAACTCGGAAACCATCATTTTTTGATCCGAATTTTATGAAAATTCAAACATAAATAGAAAATCATAAGAGAAAGATTTTGGCGAAAAAAAATTTTGGACATTTTTCTAACATTTTTTTTCTCATTTATTTTTTATATTATTATAAGTTCCCTCGTTTAGAATCGTTTTATTGAAGAAATGATTTATCGTTTCTTTAAAATTAAATACACCCGTCAAGAGAATCGTACCCATCGTGCGAAGTATGTCCGGCTTTTTTACGAGTTAACGTTTTTATAACGTTATTTGTAGATAAATAAAATTTAGCGTCACATAATATTCAACAATATGAATTTTTCAAAGTATGTTTCAAATTTATTTCTGAATTAATAGAGGTTATAATTTTATATATTTAAAAAGTTTTAGATTCTGAATGAAGTGATGAAGTGTTTTTACAATGATGTTTATTTATTTTTTTTTCTGTGTACAACTTTTCTTATAGAAATACTTGTCCAAAAGTTTCGATCAATAACTTTTTGAAACCCGATTCGCCTTTAGATTGTACTTTAGAGAGGTCATTTTTTGAATTTCTCAATTCTTCAATGTTTTTTTTTGGAAAAAATTACCTAAAATTTGACAAAAACGACTTGAAAACCATTATTTTTTGATCAGAATTTTATGAAAATTTAAACATAGATAGAAAATTCTATAAAAAAAGATTTTGGCGCAAGAAAATTTTGAAAATGTGAAAAAAAAATTTGGACATTTTTCGAAAATTTTTTTTTTTCTAATATTATTAACTTCCTTCGTTCAGAATCGTTTTACTGAAGAAATGATCTATCGTTTCTTTAAAATTTAATACGCCCGTCAAGAGAATACCACCGGTCGTGCAAAGTACACCCATCGTGCGAAGTAAGTCCGGCTTTTTTTAAATGGTATAATTATATTTTAATAATATACTTTTTTGAAAAAAATTTCAATCGCATGGTTTTGTATATACTACATATACGTCTTCGAAACTTATAAAACAATTTCAAGCAAGGTGTATTTGTTGTTTTCATAACGTTTCGAGCATAATATTATAACAGTTGATACTCAGTAGTCAAATTATTTTCGACTCATATTAATGAAACAATTTTTTTTTGGTAAACATTTTCTTACAAAACCAAACGGCGAAATCTTAAGGTCATCGATGCAATTACGAAAATATGTTTTGACGTGAAGAATACAAACTCGGTGTTTTCTAACACGCGTTGACGATACGTGCGTGCACTTAATAACTATATTCGTCGATTCGGAAACTAGTTTTTTGTACGATTCTAAACTAAAACCTAGATTTTTCAAACGTCGAAAATAGTTCGGCCGAAAGTGGTAGTTATAAAGAGAGTGGAAGGTTAATTAATATTATTTTATACTCAGTTTACCGCCGATTTTCCCTTTTTACCTACGAATATGCGTTACAGGTTACAATTTACTGTGAAAAACGATAATAAACGCGTCGCACTTTGGCGGATTCAAGGGAGGGGCCCAAAGAGATGAGCCTCCCCCCCCACAGATACTTTTGATTTATTTTTGAAATTTTTGTAAATTATTTTTATGAACTATAAAATGTGCCTATCATTACGAACTTAAATCTATAAGTATTAATTAAATTACATATATATATATATATATTAAAAATGTAAATTGGAATTATATACGTTAATAAAAGATTATTATTATTATTATTATTATTATATTTTCGAAATTGTAATAGTTGCAAATATAATCGTTTTACATTTATTAATAGTTAATTTTGCGTGAAAAGCAGTGGCGTGTTTACAGGGTAGGCCGACTAGGCCTGGGACTGCCCAATTTTTATTTGACGTTTTTTTTTTTTTTTTTTTTTATTATCACAAGTAATATGACATCTTACCTAGTACCTAGTACATATTTAATCAATATAGTTAAAAATGATTCGCTTTGCTTATTAATACTATTTTGTATACCTATTTAATAATTTTATTAATTTTAGATTCTGAGCAAATCAAAGAAGCTTATGATTTTATAATGATGTTTATTTTTTTCTCTATCTGTGAACTTTTTGTCGTATAGAAATACTTGTTTAAAAGTTTCGATCACTAACTCTATGGATCCTGAATCACACCCAGACGGTACTTTAAAGTGATCATTTTTCAAATTCCTCAATAATTTTTTCAAAAACGCAGAAAAATTGTAAAAAAAATTGACAAAAAACGGCAAATTATGCAATTACTGGAATTTTCATAAAATTGTAAATTGTTTTTTAACATAACTTTAGAAACAATGCAGGTAAAAACTAAAAACTTTCACCAACTATTTTTTTATACAATTTTTTACCAACTACTTTTGCTAATTAAAATTATCACGAGAATACTTCATAAAAATTTCAAAAATACTTAATCAATTTTGAGATAAGTACAGCAATTTTAAAATTTCGTTATTAGATTCTGAACGAAGTGAAGAAGCTAGTGTTTTTACAACGATGTTTATTTTATTTTTTTTATTTTTTTTTTCTGTGTACAACTTTTCGTATAGAAATACTTGTCCAAAAGTTTCGATCAATAACTTTTTACAATCCGATTCGCCTCTAAATTGTACTTTAGAGAGGTAATTTTTTGAATTTCTCAATTCTTCAATGTTTTTTTTTGGAATAAACTACCCAAAATTTGACAAAAGCGACTAGGAAACCATCATTTTTTGATCAGAATTTTATGAAAATTTAAACATAGATAGAAAATCCTATAAACAAGATTTTGGAGCAAGAAAATTTTAAAAATGTGAAAAAAAATTTTGGACATTTTTCTAACATTTTTTTTTTTTTATTATTAACTTCCCTCGTTCAGAATCGTTTTATTGAAGAAATGATTTATCGTTCCTTTAAAATTAAATACACCCGTCAAGAGAATTCCACCCATCGTGCGAAGAATACCCATCGTGCGAAGTATGTCCGGCTTTTTGTTAACATTTATGTAGTAAAAAATTTAATTTTTGATATTTAGACGTGAAAGTTTGATATGATCTCACTCACATATATGTCTAATTGATATGCGAAAAATCTCGAAAATTGCAAGTCACATTTTTTCCTCTATAACCGTTGGAAGTTAGAAATTAACTAAATTCGTTAGTTTTACTTAGAATTACACACTTTAACGTACGTAAAAGAAAATTGGTCCAACCGATCTTTTTGAAACTTGGTACTAAATGGAGAAATTCAATGCAAATATTTTGGTTTTATAAAATTTCTTACGGAAAAATAATTAAGCGTTTTATAAGTGTTCGATTGAAAGAAAAATTGGAGATACTACGGACAAATATAATAATATATTTCCAATTTATGAACACTCAATAATGTTGATAATTTTTTTTTTTTTTTTTTTTTTTATCGCCATATTAAGTATTTTTCAACGCTGAATACGGTGATGTGAATTAAAAGCCACGTACATCAATAAATTTCTAATAATTATATTTTGAAAATTCGGTATTTTCGGTTATTATATTCAATACCTACTATTTCAACAGCTTTCAACACTGTTCTTGTGCCAGTACTGGTTAAGGGGTTAGATTTGAATCGCAACAGTTCCATGATCGAATTTTACCCGGTAAACTAATAATTATTTTGCTCTTTATTCAACCGTGACTAACCAGAGGAGACACGATAAATAATATTAGTAGGAACTAAAATAATATTACAATGAATTAATGTTGATTGACGATAATTAGAGCCTCTTAAATTTATTTTATAATGACGTTTATATTTTACTACAATTTGAAATTATTTATCGAATATTCATAAACAATAGCAAGGGAATATATTATGAAAAATAAATTTTCATTTTTCGTTAATGATGTAAGTATTAAACAAAATTATTATTAGTTCAATATTTAAGTTCAATGCGTGTATATCAGAATAATATTTAAGATCAGACTACAATCACACAAAAATTAATTTCGTTATTCTGGTCAAATTTCGACCATTTGGTGATAATAGTAACTTACTATAAAGTTACTATTTACACTAGTTTGATCATTTACACGGATATCGAATTACACATGGCGTATTCTATTATTAAATAAAAAATATTAAACATATTGAAAATTACGATTATTGTATATTAAGTGAAGCTCTGCTCAGAATCGTTTTATTGAAGATATGATTTATCGTTTCTTTAAAATATAACAAGCCCACTAAGAGTATCTCACCCGAGGTGCGAAGTACATACTTTTTTTTCAAGTTTGTTTTCTCTAAAACGTCTACAAAAAATAAATACTGTTAAATTTCCTATTATGTAATACCTACCACTTGCCTTGTACATGTTTATTCAATTTTGTTGAAAACGATTTTCTTTTTGAGTAGGTATCTATTATTTAAGAAAAAATACACCAAATTATACAAAGTATAATGGCCAAAATTGAAAATCCGAAAATTTACTTCCCATAATGCTAGGTACAATCTTTCCGGTGTAGAATAAAGAAAAGAAAGTGCCTACCCAATTATTTTGTTCTGGACACGCCACTGGTGAAAAGTTCTTTGAAGATATACGTAAAGTTTTCCAAATATAATCGCGATAACGTTGATTGTAATCTTACATAATATATTTTAGATTCAGAGTATAGCGAAGAAGCTATACAAATTTCATAGTGGTTTTTAACGCTGTTTATTTCCAATTTTTCTCTTTATGAAAACACTATTTCGTTTAAAAATACTTGTCTAAAAATTACATAAAGCAACCAGATGCTATTAAAAATAGGTAATTTTTCAAAATTCCCAATATTTTTTCCAAAAAATAAGGATAACCTCACGAGAAATCCATTAAATACTGGATTTTTTTTTTCTTTTCATTGAAATATTTTTTCGCACTGAAATACTTGTCCCAAAATTTTATAGAGTTACTTTTTTGATAAAATATAAAATCCACGTTGTATGTACCTATTTTAAACAGTTAATTATTCAAAATTTTGATTCTCGCTACAAAATTCGAAGAAAACTTGTAGAAAAGTTTAGTAAAAATGGTAAAATATTCAGTTAACAATATTTTCGAAAAATCAATTTTATTTCCTGTTATATAATCGTAATTAATATAACTAGAAACTCGAAATTTTTACCAATTCTCAACAATAAAGTAATGCAGACAGGATGTAATTTTCAACCACCTTTGGGATAAATATAACGTTTTGGAGTTAACTCGTATTTTGTAAAGTTTTATATCATAAAATGTTATATATATATATTCTTTATATAATAAGCTGAACATTTTACATAGCCAAACTCACATATCAGTCAAATTGACATGAAAAAATTTCTAAAATAAAATTTTAAGTTAACTTTTGCTTATACAACAATTTAAAGTTAAAATCTGTGTGAAACTGGTCATTATTATGATTTTTTTTTTCATTCGAAACATTACAGCTTCATTTTTTTTAAACACCTTCAATTCGAGATTTTTCTAATAAAGTGATTAATTTTTAAATATTTCTAATTTGATGAATAATCACCTTATTCGAAGTATACTCTCCTTCAGCAACTACACACTGTGTTGCACTGGTCGCTGTCATTCTCGAAAACAGTGTTGCCAATCGTTTCAGGCAGCCTTTTAAAAAGTTCTGGCATTTCAATTTTTGAAAACGATTCCTTTTAATGAACTCTCAATTTCTGGGAATAGGAAGAAGTCACAAGTAGCCAGATCTGGTGAGAACGGTGGGTATTGAAGTATGGTAAATATATTTTTTTCAGTCAAAAATCATTAAATCAAAAATGCACAATAAGCTGGAGCATTGTCTTGGTGAAGAGAATACGGCCGTTCTTCTACAGATCCGGTCGCTTTTTTTTAACAAGTTCTCTCGATTTAATTAATAAGATATCGTAAATTTCATTTACCGAAAATTAAAATTTTCCAAAAAGTTTATTTTCCTTATAATTACATTACAAATCAAACACCTGTTTTTATATTAATTTATGTTCGTTGTTCAATAATGAGTAATCGCTTATATTTTTTGAAAAACCGATAAAAAAAAATCGACAAATTCGCGATTGGTCGTGTAGATTTATGCTTAACTTTAACTTGAAAAAATTGTGTACTTCGCACCTGGGGGTGTTCTTCACTTTTTGGGTGGAATACTCTTGAAGGTGTGTTGAATTTTAAATAATACCATTTATTCAATAAAACAATTATGAACGGAGCTTCAACTAATACACAATAATAATAAATTATCAGTTTTGTAGCATTGAACTTAAATATTGAACTAAACATTATTTCAGTTATAATAAAAATAAAAATAATTTCCAAATTTTTTTTTTACTTTTTCAAAAAATTCTTGCACCCAAATGTTTCTAGTATTATTGTCTATCAACGCTTAAATATTTATAAAGTTTGGATCAAAACTTGATGGTTTTCGTGTCTTTTTTATCAAAATTTGGGTAGTTTTTCCAAAGAAAACATTTAAGAACTGAGAAATTCAAAAAATGACCTCTCTAAAGTACCAACTAGGGAAAAATTAGTTTTTTTTAAAAAAAAAAAAAGAAAAAATAATATTGTAAAAACACTAGCCTGTTTTCGCTCCACTCAAAATCTAAAATTTTGGGCCCTCTCCAGAATAAAATCTCAAATCAACCGTCCAACAATATGCTGCTCACTGCAGCACTACCAGCTGTACTCAGCTATTACTTTTTCCAAAAACCTTTTACCCGCGGCCCATGTACTCGACTAGTGCGCGTACACGTCATTACCGGTGTATCCGGTGTCTACACGTACACACGTTCGGCACTTGACGCGTACGACACTGTTATGTGCGGCTACCGTGCTCCACCGGTGTTGAAGAAGTTTGAATTCACTTAGAAAAAAAAAAAAATGAAAAAAAGGAAAAAAATAGAACATCTCGCGCGACTAATGCACTTGCATAAGACCACATCACACCTATTATAATCACACACACACACACGCGCGCGCGCGCGCGCGCGGGAGTTGATGGCGTTTTAATAACAGGACGGACGGAACGCTTCTCGTGTACCTGCAGACCATAATAATATTATGATCTCATCTATCGCACGTGAACGCTCGCGTGATCCGCATCCCGTCGACGGATTGTGTTTTATTTTAGATTCTGAACGTAGTGAAGAAGCTAGTGTTTTTACAATGATGTTTATTTATTTTTTTTTTCTGTGTACAACTTTTCGTATAGAAATACTTGTCCAAAAGTTTCGATCAATAACTTTTTGAAACCCGATTCGCCTCTAGA
>JAIPRM010011991.1:0-12458 GCA_025469315.1 Stegophylla sp. TES_Ste_2020 | reverse complement strand
AAGTGTCGTTATCTGTCGGGATACATCGTTAATAATCGTGTGCTGATAATCGGATTGACGACCCGGCAGAAGTTTGTAAGCTCATTCTACCTGCGCGAAACGGTACCTTTCTCTCGTGGGATAGACTTTTTTTTGTAAGTATATTTTATATACCAGGGGTGGCCAAATTGTGGCTCGCGAGACGTATGCGGCTCTTGTGTCGTGGTTGCACGTGACTCTCGTTCTATTCTTTCGAAAACAATAATAATCTGATTTTTGATAATACGGAATTTTTTTTTGTTCATCACAATTTTAATTTTTAAACTATGGCTTTAAGTGTATAAAGTTTGAATTTGTATTGACATTTATTTACATATTTTATTTCCACGAAGTTCTGGTCTGGTTACATTAAAAAAGTATTATCGACTCAGAGTTATTCTTTTAGATTATTTTTAGTCAATAACTTAAATTTGAACGATATTTGAATTTGGTTATTTCCATCGTCGAATTCACAAGAAAATGTCCTTTCAAAAATTGATTTTGAATTATGTGCAATATGAGTACAGTTATTGATGTTTGAGTTCTTCAAAATAGGGATATTATTAAGTAAATCCCAGAGTGACGTTTTTTTTTTTGATGCTTTTTAGACTAAAATTATAAATTCTAATTCTATTCCGTGAGTTGCTTTAACTGTTGCATTAAGATTCGATTACTGGACATCCGTTTTCAATAATATAGGTACATTAAAAAATTAATTTAAAAGATTTTTTGGCTCTTGATATAATTTTATTTATCTGTTATATACTATATAGAATTAATTAAAAAGAAATATTATGTATGTAGCCATCTACTGTACGTTATACAGGACTTTAGGGTTGGTTACCTGATGCAGTGTGCAATCAACCTATAAACCGTCCGGTAAAAACGTTTGTAAATTGACTCGGGTCTCACAATAAATTCGACTCTACCCCAATTTAACTCTATATAGCCATAATATTAAATTGTACGTAATGTGTTTTTGCTACATTTTCGGTTAGGTACACAGAGACAACAACCAATGCACTGACGGGTGATTGTAACTCTCCCGATTTTAATAATGTGTAAACTCTCCCGATGGTAAACTCCCCGAGTCTTTTTCAATATTACCTGAAGTAAATAGGTATGTAAACTCTCCCGGGTCTTTTTCAATACTACCTGAAATGTATATTATGTAAATTCTCCCGAGCCAATCTTATGTTTACCTGAAGAAGTTTAAAATTAAATTAAAAAGAAAAACAATGTTTGGTGTTTCGTGTAATAATAGACTGTATTAAATGTGTAGAAAATTGATAGTAAATATCATAGTCAATAATTAATAGGAGTATATAAATATTATTACTCATAATGAGATATAAAATTAAAAAATATTGGTTTAAATAAATACAAATATAATTAAATAGCTATAATTAAAAATGTAATACAAATAACTAAAATTTAATTTTTATTGTAATATGAACACACACATTTAAAAAAATTTATGTTATCAATATTTTGATCTTTATAATCAATCATTTTTTGTTGTAAGTATTTTTCTTTGTTATTTGTGTGTGAGTTTTTACTTTTCTTATTTAATTTTTCAATACAGTAGAAATTGACCCGGAAGAGTTTACATATTTCATTCAGGTAAACCCGGGAGAGTTTACAATTTTTTAAATCGGGAGAGTTTACCATACAATCGGGAGAGTTTACCACCGCCCGCGCTGACGTCGTCCCTTTAAGTTTTAAAAGAAAGTGAAATTTGTATTTAATTTAAAATGTAGCTTGTTAACCTAATCCGGTGTCTCCGTTGGTTCCTGGAAGTCCTTGGAGCGGGGGAGAGATATAAACTATCAACTAAGTGATGTTCGAAATTATGTCTTCAACGTAGAAATTGGGTGTGAAACATAAGAAAACAAATACATATTTCTTGATTTAAATTTAATGGAAGTATATTTTTAACATAGCTAGATAATAAGCAATCGATAGTCTCTATTTATTTCTAAATTATAAAACTTTTTTTTGGTTATAAGCATCATGCGTTATTATAATATATTTTTTAATGTTAAGGTACATTTATAAAAACTTTTTTGAAATATCCGACGAATAACAATTATAATTATATTTAAAGAACATATGTAATTTTGTTGTTCCTCGTGATACATCGTAAAGTATGGCTGTAAATAAATATTGGATGATTAAAATGTATTGTGTTGAAATATTTTAAAACGTAACACAATAGTAATTAAAGTGATTGGTTTAGTATAAATGACTTTGTATAAAATGCGAAATCCGTCTGATTAATGTCTATCATTAACTGTGAACTTGAGCTAGAATGACTATCAAATTAAAAGTTTTAATTAAATTTTATATTACAATGCTCTGAAGTTATGACAATTATAATCCATTTAAATATAAAAATACGTTTTAGGAATGATGATTATCCCCATTATATTCCTGAAGCACATACCCATCACTCCCGAGTCCCGAGATATTTAGTATCTCTTTAGATTTTAATAGGGTTTTTAAGAAAAACGATTTGAAAAATAGTATTTTAAAATTAATAAACAATGAGGTTCTTTAGGTGTTTAATATACATTAATATTTGAAACTGGTGTTGGGATTATTAAGTTAGTAAGTTTTAGGTTATAAAGTAATTTCACGAAAAAATGCTGAAAAATTCCACATGATTCTCCAAGTACCTTACAAAATTTAAACAATTATCTGAAAATAAAAACGTTGAGTAATTCTAAATGTAATTTTGGCCGTTAACTGGCACTATATAAATATATACCACGTTCTACTGTTCAGCTATAATACAATTTGTTGAAAAACAAGATTTCTTACTTACAATGACACAAAAGAATTCAGAAAATAATGTAGTCACATTTCGACAGTATTCAGTCCAAAGTAAATGTGTTTACGCAAGAGTACGTTACATTTTTGTAAGGATCTGTTAAATGTATGCTAATATATATTCAATTTTAATTTAAAATTGGCATCTTTTAAAACTTTAAGTAATACCTTAAAATTAATACTTCGAAAAAAAAAACCTATTAGTCCAATTATAGTAAAATAAATGGTCTTCCATTTTTTGAAACAATTTTCGTACAATATATTAGATTTAAATTGTACAAGTAATAGTTTTGTATTTTATATTATTGTAACGATTCAGATTCTTATTTCAAAATGTCCTAGTATATTGTACTCTAAGTACACCAATAAAAGTCCGAAAACATGTTTTAGTGGAAATTAACATTGCTTTGTGTTCTCTTAAGTATAGTATAAATATGTACTTACGTGTATAATTAAATTCTTCCATGAAGTAATTGTATTTGGTCAAAATGTTTATTTTTGGATGATACGTATCTTTTGTAGATAGCCTGTGTAATGTGTTTAACTATTCAATAATCTATAAAACACCGCAGTTATACGAACAGTTATGTTAAACAGATAAATACTCGGAGACTAAGGGTACTTAAAATTTTTATGTGCACTGATTCTGGTGCCAACTTAGTTCGTTTACTCAGTATAGTAAATACTCTGTTTTGAGTTTAAATAATAATTCGATTTAAAAAATAATTAAAAACTATTTATGACTGATAGATAATCGATAAGTTCGTTAAATAAAGGTTCAAATTAATCCTACGTGAGAACTGTTCTCTGTTAAGTCCAAAAGTATGCTTTTGTTCGTCTTATGTTGTTCGGTAATTTGTAATGCCGTCGTAAGTAGGCAGGAAACTTAGTTGACTGCCTACGGCCTATTGCATACAAAAATTTTCCCTGTTTTTTGCTAAAAAAAAAATGAAAATTTATCTAGGTAATTTTAAAGTTTGTTTTTAAATTTTAATAAATTAATAGCAAATGACATGAACAAAATATTATGTTGGATGGACATCTACAATCAATAGTATGCAGTTGTAAATAAATATACTTTTATGCGTTGGACTAAACAATTAGAAACAGTAAATTTTGTATATGTAATAAATAAATTCATATTTAAACTTTTCTAAGATTTTGATTAAAAATTTGTTATTTTCAATTTTTATTAAAATTTAAAATTTAAAAATTAATTAACAGTCGACTTCTCATTTTTATTTTCAAATCCATGTTGATGAAAAAATGTTGAGGTTAAAAATAAATTTCTATAACTCAATTGAATTTAATTTTTCTTAATGAAATTTTATATTTTTGATATCTCATTCAAATCACATTTTCGGATGATAATATTCTTATTTGTCAACTAATATTTATTTTGTTAGGTAATTTTCGTTGAAAGTATTCGAAAATGTGCGAGAAGTTCTCGATATGTGTGATATGTGAAATATGTATTATAATATGTGAGTGCGAGGAATAACATGATAAAGAGGTACAGCTGCATATTTAGCCTAAGAATCCGAAATTCCTAGTGGCGTCACTGAATTTATATATATATATATATATATATACATATTTCTGTGTGTGCTTGTACAGTTTTAGAAGTACGGATTGTTTTTTTACGCTTAGATTATTTATAAATATTACTAATAATATAAAAACCATAAAATAAAGATTTGCTTGTAATTATATTTAAAACTTTTTAAAGTCTTAACGTAGTTAATGAATATTTGCAGAGTTTAAAAACTTTGAGTTTGTATACATCTTTTTCTTTTTTTATGTAGTATTTGTTGGACTTGGCTGTTCAGTAAATACTTATTGCATACTCTCTCAACCCAAATGCCTTTATACGCGACTTGCATCGTATCAAATCAGTATTTTTAAAACTCACTTGTTCCATCTAAATCTCAACTTAACCTTCTGGAAAAACCACTATTCTGGTTTAGCATTTACTTAATTTTTCGAATCAAAATAAATAAAAAAAAAAAAAATCAAAATAACTAAAGGATGAAACAAATTTATTAAAAATAATATTATTTCAAACTTTAAATGAAGACTTTAGATTCTGTACAAAGTGAAGAAGCTAATGTTTTTACAGTGATTTTTCGCTTTTTTTTCTGTATACACTTTTTCGTATAGATGTACTTGGCCAAAAGTTTCGATCAGTAAGTTTTTGAAACCAGGTTTACCTCTAGTTAGTACTTTGAAAAAGTCGTTTTTTGAATTTCTCAATTCTTCAATATTTTTTGGGAAAAACTACTTAAAATTTGACCAAAAAGACTTGAAAATCATCATTTTTTGATTAACATTTTAAGAAAATTTAAACATAAATAGACAATAAAAAGAAAACATTTTAACGCAAAAAAATATTGAAAATGAGCAAAAAAATTTTTGGACATTTTTCTAATTTTTTTCTTCTTTATGTATAAAAAAAGTAAAGTAAAGTAAAGCATAGACAAGAAAGCCAGACATACTTCGTACCACGGATATTCTTCGCTCTTCGGGTGAGATTCTTTTGATGAATGTGTTGAAAATGACGACTATTATTGTTCTTTATATTATTAACTTCTTTCGTTCAGAATCGTCTTATTGAAGAAATGATTTATTGTTTCTTTAAAATTATACACACCTTTCAAAAGTATCTGACCCGAGGAGTGAACTATATCCGTGATGCGAAGTATATCCGGCTTTATTTTTATTTATTTATGTTAATAAAGTATTGAATAAAAGTATAAATTCAAACACTAAAATCACCCAATTCAACAAACAAAAATGATAAATGTCTTTAGGAGAGTTTTTGGATCCGAACGGTGTCCCTTCGGTCCTAAAAATATAATAAATTATGTTATAAATAAATAAACTATTTTGGACGAACTAAATGATATGTATAAAAGGGAAATCATGTTAAATTATATCAGATTGTGACAAAAAAAAACTTTTTATTAAAACGTATTATAATCTTAACTTATTGTGACATATAATCCCTTTTAACTTGTTATTTAAAATATACCAGAAATGCGGCATTGTTAACACCTTGTTAGATATTTAAGTATAATAAAATAAATTTTGGTTATGGTGTATCATTGTTCAGTATTTTAAACATAAATTCATATTTTTCTAGCACTAGATATCTGATATTGCGAACAAAAATGTAAATATATCACAAAAAAAAAAAAAAAAAAGAGTAATACCTAATAAAATAAAATAATATAATTTATAAAAAAAAATTGTGTAGGTACAATAACAACCGAATTTTATTTGTTTACATAATTTTTATTTACTTATAGTAACATATGGTACTGTATAAAATACATTTGATTTTTCCTTAAAAATTAATTTTTACAAAGGTTTTCCAACTAAGAGCATAAATGAACGTTTTAAAATCGCTCTAAAAAGATTTAATAAAAATCGAAACATCTATCGCACAATGGGGTCTTAGAGTAGGTATATTATAACGTTGGTGTAAGTAAAATAATGATTTTTTTTTTTTGTTATTGTCAAAATCTCATAAAACTTTTATTCTAAATCTTATATATATTTATCGACCTAGAAGAAATCTTAAAAGTCAACTTTTTTATAATCCTTAAAGTTAGAATTTTATGAAACTGATTTTTTCTCAAGTAAAAATACGTTTATTTTCACTCAACCTTCATAAAACTTTTACCAACAGATTATTTACGTGTTTATCTACTTGTTGTTGATTTTTTTTTTTTAAAGATTGACTCATTGAATACATTTGTGCAAACTTTTATTGTATTTCATTAACTTTTATTAAAATTACAATTGAGGCTCGAATGACTGAAAGAAATGGCAGAATTATTTTCATCATTATTTCGTAACATATTCACATTATTACTTTTAGGGTGGAAAATGTTATGCAAGCTTACTTATGTTTACATTATTGTTAAAATCGCTCGGAGCAATTTTCAATTATAAGAGTTTTGAATTTCAAAACACGGCGAAATTGATTATTTCCACGAATAATTACATTTATACTAATATTTTAAATTTAATATTGCTTAAATCTTGAAAAGCAGTACTCAATCATACACATATTTCGGATAGAATGTAATATTCATTTTTCATATTTATTACTATTAAATAATTTAAAAAATCTATATCATGAATTTTAAAGAAACTATAAATCATTTCTTCAGTAAAACTATTCTGAACGGAGCTTCAGTTATCTATATAGAACAATTATTGTTAGTTTTATATTGAGTATGTTAAACAATAATTAATGAAGATATTTCAATCTATGTCCATTTATTATTTGTGAGAATAATCAATTTTTCTGTGTTTTTAAATTTAAAGCTCATATTATTTATTGTTGAAAAACTCACTATTTTATTTTTCTGTATTGTTAACTGAAGCTCTACTCAGAATCATTTTATTGAAAAAATTATTTGTCGTTTCTTTAAAATTCGTGATCTTTTTGATTTGACTTTATATCATAATTTATTTAAGATTTTTATCTTGTCTAGTATGTATATGAAATAAATGTTATCACAACATGTTATTATTTAATAAGCTAAATTCTTCAAAAATATTTCTTAATTTTTAAATAATTTGCAATTATATTATGCCTTATAAAATTTTTCCCATGCTTTCTTTGTAAAACAATTAGTCGTCGACATTTCCTGTTCCCATTAGAGTGTAAAAAATGAAAAAGCATACAAATTCGAACTTTATTAAAGTAAATATATTTTGACTTAAGTTCGAACAGTTGCGTAATTTCAGTTGGATAAAATATGTAATCAATTAATTATTACCGCTCAAGAACCATAGCTACGGGGAAAAATATATTTTAACCGCAATTTTAAAATTAAACGTGTTTTGTCGATTACGAAGTTTCGAAACTGTAGTTATATGTTGCGAACCAATAATTTAATAAGTTAATTGCACTAAAGAAAACGGTTATGAAGAAAACTTGAAAAATGCATTTTGGCCTCGAGAAACTATAGTCGTTACGGCAGCACATCTGTCAATATTGATTTATTTCACACCGAATGTTCTCAATGCGACAAATTGGAGCTACAAATTGGAAGCCACTGACTGTATATTTTGTTTTTAATTTTATTGTAAACTGTGACACCGCTGTATTATCGATTTCTGTTGTCGTTTTACATGATACGATAATTAAAACCATTGTAATTCGACTAACATCGACGAACATACCAATTATATGAAATACACAACGTATACCGTTGGATGTTTTCTGTATAGATTACACCATAGAACACCGGTTCCCACCCTTTTTAGCTGTGCGGCCTATAAATTTTCTATAAAACATTTTGAGGCCCACTAACTAAATATACATAATAAAGTTGAAAAATTAAAACACACAAACATTAATTGACACCTATAATATACGTATGATGTATTATAATAAAGACATCATATTCTGTTAGTACTCAGTAGTAAGGAGAACGTTCTGTAATACGAACAAAAAATTAAAAAATAATTTGGACCTTTTCCATTAATTCACTACCACAATTTTTTTTTTTTTTGGGGGGGGGAAGATTTCAGTATTTATTATTATTAGATTCACAGGAAAATCCAAAAAAAAAAAAGAAAATAATAATAATAATGGTAGTGAATTAACAAAAAAGGTCCAATAATTTTTTATAGAAAAATTAAGTTTTTTAAATTCATGCACAAAAACAATTGGAAAAAGTTGAAAAACTCTATACGATTTTTGGAATTGTTTATCTTTCACAATAGTCAATATCAGGGTTTTATTTCACCTCAATATTTAGTCTATTTCATCAATCAAAAAAAAAAAAAAAAAATTATAATTAAAAAGAATTGTTTACATAAATGAGTTGTCGAAAAGCCCATCAAATAATTCAGTGCAATATTGGAAATGACCGAATAATCTTTTTGAATCCATATCCAAAACCGAGCCAAATTTGTGATTTTAAAAACGATATTAATGCCGCATGTTCTCATGACAGTTCAGTTAACAAATTCTAGAAAGTTGATGAAATTTTCAATTTATTTCGGTAGACTTCTTAATTTTTATAATACAATTTAAATAATTTAATATATTATAAGAAATTATTTTTGCTGTCATAAATTAAAATTTGCAAATCCTTAACTTAATATCTTAGAAAAAAAAAAAGCACGTTGGGAACCGCTGCCGTAGAATATATTGTATCTCACATAAAATAAACCGATTGATACAGATGCAAAAGTTTTAGTTTTAAAATCATTCGTATCTCAAATAGAAAAACGGACGTGATAGTAATATAATATATTATTTTTGTATTCGTTTATTCGTAATATTCAACCAGAATTTGCATATTTTAACGGAGTGTATATGGAACTGAATAACGGACAATCGATATAAATTTCAAATAACGATAATGTTACAAAAACACTGTTACAGTAATGGAATATATATGTGACGATATATTATATAGATAAATAAAAAAATAATAGTGCAGAAAATAAAGCACTTGACATAAATATTATTTATTTTATATAATGGCGTAAACTTGTATAAAAACCTTTTACCAAAAATAATTGTTTAGACTATGACTATAGGAAATAATAAAAAAAGTATTCGTCAGCGTAGAATAATAAACAAATATAAACTTTCTCTTTTTAAAACAAAAGATTCAGAAAACGATTTATACAAGAAATAAAGGAAAACGTTGCCATAATATAAACACTAAAAACCAATATATTATATTGTTAGATTATTTAGTCTCAATGTGTGTGATGTTTTAAAGAAAATAGAAATCTCTTAGAAACTTTCTTTTTTTTTAATATTTTATATTTCTCATTGATAAACTTTAAAATTTAAAAAAAAATTTTCAAAATAATATTAAGATTTATTTTTAAAGAAATGCAAGAAGTTTAGAACAAAACGAGTCAAAAAACTTTTTATCAGAACCCAATGTATACAATATACAGGTTATACATTCTAGGTTGTACCGAACGAACTTTGAGAATGATCTCTTGTTCGTGTGAGATTCAAAATCCTATTTTACATTTCACGAATGCAATACTCTTTGAAGTGTAGCTATGTGATTTAATATTAATTTTTTTTAATGCAAAACCGAATATAGCATGAGGTTTTTCGTCCAAAAATTACTGTTACTAATGTTACTTGATTTTCAAAGTTTTTTCACTTAGAATCACGCCGAGGAATTTTTGAAATTTGTCATTTCGAAAAAGGGACTTTGAGGGATGGAAAATTTCATGAGAAAACTCATTTTTCGCAAAAATAACAATTTAAGAAATTATTACAATTAGAATGATTTCAAATATACTGACATTAAAACACAAAAAAAGTTAACTTAAATAGTTGCTAGGTATTAATAAATTGTGAAATTATAGCAGTTTATTTAGTTATACAATCTGTATATCGTTCGATATTTGTTTGAATAGTTATTTTTTTTTATAGTAAATGCCTTTTTTCGTGATGTTATTCTTCTTTCAAAACACCTTTTTTGATATGCCACATGATTTTGGAAATTTCAGGAGGTACGTGATACTTGAGTAAAAAAATCTCAAGAATTGAGAGACATATGAAATTAATGGTTTTGAGGGACTAAAATGCTCAAGTTGCATTTAATTTCACATTTAATTTAATATTAAATGAAATAGCCACCGTTTGTACCCTTTGAAGTCCCGCATTCGCAACCTAATTTCACAATGGAATTTAATATTAAATGAAATAGCCACCGTAAGTGCCTTTTAAAGTCCCGCATTCGTAAATAAGGTTTTCGATTCAATTCACCACCAGCATGATCATTCTTAAAATGTGTAAGACGCGACCTGCATATATATTTGTAAATTGAAGTTATTCATCCTTACCGTTCTAATAAACAGCCACAGGTTTTTTTTATTTTTATATAATTGAATTTACTTAATTTAGAGAGGACTTTTTTCGGTGGTAAAATATTAGTGGACTTTCGCTGCGTGTAACCAAATAAATGAACTTGCCATTTATTTATAAGAAAATTGTTTTTCCACTCCACTTACGAACAAATTATTGAAATATTTCAAATGCGTTTGTTGGTATTGATTAAAGATATAGTGATAGAATACTGTGTTTTTAATCCTACATTGTAATGCATGTAATGGCTCTGAACTAAAACGTTCAGTAATTATTCTTGCATTGTATAAATACTATAAAAAATTACTAATTCTATGATGAGTAGTGGCTAAGTCAAATCTACTAATGTATGTTTAGTTACGGTGATATTTCTCCAAGAGTTACTTGTTGACATAAGATACACACACACACACACACACACACACACACACACACAAATATTGAATACCCAACATTATTAAATAATATTTTGTTAAATATTTCTTTATCGCCAGTTATTATTATATATTATTTGAAGCTTTCGCTCAGAATTGTTTTATTAAAGAAATGACTTATCGTTTCTTTAAAATTTTATAGACCCACCAAGAGCTTCACACCCGAGGTGCGAAGAATACCCGTCGTACGAAATATGTCCGGCTTTTTTCAATTTTCCTTCACCAAAATATTTTCCATAGTCTATTCATGCTTAAATTTTTAAAAATGAGTTTGGATTAAAAAAAATTGCTTTAAATCTATTTTTGTCAAACTTTAGGTATTTTTTCCTAAATTACGAAGAATCTATCAAAAAGTCGAGATATGACCTTCGGAAAGTACCTTTTTGGAGAAAATTGTAATTCAAAAATTTTCCGGTCAAAACTTTTGGACAGGTATTTCTTTAAGAAAACATATACAAATAAAAAAATAATAATAATAACAAACAATATTGTTAAAATACTAGCTTCTTCTTCGCTCCATCCACGATCTAAAATCTTCATTTCACATGAAAATGACCTGTTAACGATTATTAAAAAAGTAAAGTAAAATTAAGCAAAGATAAGTTTTAACTAGAAATTTTGGGTTTCTTGCCGTAGAACTCAAGGAAATGGATGAAACCGCCAATAGCGTAGAGTGAAAAAAAGCAAGATATTAGTTCGCACCATGGGTATTCTTCGCTCCTCAGATGAGATACTCTTGGTTGGTGTGTTGAATTTTAAAGAAACGATAAATCATTTCTTCAATAATTATATTGTGAGAGATGTACGTTAATAATATAAACAACAATAAAAGTCGTGATTTTCATCATTTCCAATAAGAGTATTTGATCCGAGGAGCGAAGAATACCTATGGTGAGAGTTAAGTTCGGCTTTCTTGTCAATACTTTACTTATTTTTGCTTTGCTTTAATTCACTTTACATTATTTTTCGTGTTTTTACAATGATGTTTATTTTTTATTCTGTATACACTTAGTCGTATAAAAATACTTGTCCAAAAGTTTCGACCAGCAATTTTTTGAAACCAGATTTGCCTTTAGTTGGTACTTTTAACAAGTAATTTTTGGAATTTCTGAATTCTTCAACTTTTTTTTAGATTCTGAATGAAGTGAAGAAGCTAGTGTTTTTACAATGATGTTTATTTTATTTTTTTTTCTGTGTACAACTTTTCGTATAGAAATACTTGTCCAAAAGTTTCGATCAATAACTTTTTGAAACCGGATTTGCCTCTAGATTGTACTTTAAAGAAGTCATTTTTTGAATTTCTC
>JAIPRM010011990.1:0-12459 GCA_025469315.1 Stegophylla sp. TES_Ste_2020 | reverse complement strand
CTTCGTTCAGAATCGTTTTACTGAAGAAATGATTTATCGTTTCTTTAAAATTTAATACGCCCGTCAAAAGAATACCACCCGTCGTGCGAAGTACACCCATCGTGCGAAGTATGTCCGCTTTTTTTTATTTTTAGAAATAATTAAATTGACATGAATTGTTTTGTTATTATTCCAAAACTAATATTGCTGAAGACTTGGAAATATCATTGATTAAGACACATTGTATCTTAGAGGTTTGCATTCACTGAAAAAAAAAATAGTAATACTGTAATACAATTATCACAAAACTTCGCTCAAAATCGATTTCCAAATGCAGTGTTTTAACATTGTTTTGTAATTTAAAATATTACACAACTACACAATGTTGAGCCTAATGAGGAACCGTAGAAAATTTTAATAGTCTAATCGAAATACAATACACCCCTTAGTTCTTACCAGTATTTTGTTTGAGAACGAAGAATAACTATGTCTTAAATTTTTTTTTTTTTTTGTACATGTTTAGGTATTCATAATGTTATGCACTCTTAGTCAAAAAAAAAAAATCATACTACAATAAATAGTTTGAAATAAAATATTAAATTACAAAATACTTTAATTCAGTAAAACCAATATTCGTTAAAATATAATTTAATCTAAAAGTATTTATTTCTACTTTTTCATTAATGCGAATCGAATACATTTGTCATCATACCAAGTTGTATTTTTATGTGAATACTATTAAAACAACTATGATAATGATATAGTGTATCATATTATGTTTTATAATAATATTTTTTTTTTTTTTTTAAACAAACTATGCTGCGTAGGATTAATTGAAAATCCGATCAGAATTGTTTTATTAAAGAAATTATTTATTGTTTCTTTAAAGTTCAATACTCCCACTAAGAGTATCCAAACCAAGGTGCGAAGAATACACATAATAAAAGCTTTCTTAATTAGTATAACATATATTTGTTTTAATTTTAGCATACATTAAAACATAAATATTAATTTATTTATCTATCAATAAGACTGAATGATTGCATGCCCATATTTCGCCGTCAATATTCGCTACAGCTATTAACTTCAATTTATTAATTATGATTAATGTATTCATTATTATTTTGCAATTAGTATAATATTGAATTAAACTAATTAACATTTAACAATTTAGCACACACTAAAAATAATAAAATTATGTAAAAATGTAGTAGGATCCAAGTACAAAATCATGATTAAAAAATTCACTTAAATATTTATTAAGTTTCTTTCGTAATCAAGTAAGCTAATCACGAAATTCGTGTCAAAAATCCTATTATTAATCTTCAATAATAATTACTTATCATTTTTAAGTGTTTGTCTTAGGGAATAATAATGAAAACTATATGTAATCAAATAGCTTTGTTATTTTAGTGTTTTAAAACATTTATATTACTAGGTACTTAAAACTTTTCGACCTCTTTTATTTAAAATTTTTTTTTTATCATATACGTACTGATGAGCAATATATTTGACATTCCTATAGTTATACACATAACCTATAGTTATAATTTATACATAAAATACTGTTGTTTGTTAATGAATATATTTTAAATTCTGAGAGAGGTGAAGAAGTTAGTGTATTTTTAATGGTGTTTAATTATTACTTTTTTTTTTTTTGTAAAAATTTTTTCGTATAGAAATACTTGTCCAAAAGTCTCGACCAGCAAAATTTGAAACATGATTTGCCTCTAGATGGTGCTTTAAGGAGGTCATTTTTCAAATTTATCAATTTCTTAATTTTCTTTTGAGAAAAATTACCCAAGTTTAACAAGAAAGACTCGGAAACTATATTTTTTTAATCCAAACTTTATGAAAATTTAAACATAGATAGACAGTAATATGACAAATATTTCGATGAAAGAAAATTTAGAAAATGTGAAAAAAAATCAGAACCTTTTGTTTTTAATACTTTTTTCTCATTAAATTTTGTTTTTATTTTCTTCATTATTTATTGGATAAAAAAAAGTTAAGTAAAGAAAAGTAAATTAAATTAAAGTAAAGTTAAGTAAAGCAAAGATAAGTATAGACAAGAAAACTTTAAAAAAAAAAAACACCACGGGTATTCTTCGCTCCTTGGGTTAAATATTCTTGGTGGGTGTGTTGAAAATGACTAAAAAATTGTTCTTTTAAATATTAACACTTCACTCAGAATCGTATTACAGAAGAAATGATTTATCATTTCTTTAAAATTTAACACACCCACCAAGAGTACCTGTTATCTGACCCGTGGTGAGAAGTATATTTGGCTTTCTTTTTACTAATATTTTGATTGTCAAAAAATCTACAAGAATAAAAAACGTATAAAAATTTAACTTAATAAACTAGTAAATATCGTATTAAAATTTGGATTTATTTTATGTCTTCATTAATTAATAATATAAAATACATAAATATTATAAATATATAAATTAACATAATAATAAAACATAAATTGAAACTGGCTCTTATAAGGAAAAATGAATCATAATTATTAAAACATTAGTTAGAGAAGAAAAGAAACAATATATACCACTATGATCAAAGAAAAAAGGCTGTTCACCAAGAACAAAAAGTTGTATTATAATTAATTATATTATTTTCAACCTAAAATGGAAGTTCAATTAATTAAAAATAATAACAACTGTATAAATAGAATAAGAATATTATAAAATTAAATGTGTTGAGACCAAACATTCTTCCTCTCTTTTTTATAAATTACATCTTATGAAAAGTAGAATTTTATACAACTCTATTAAATAATAATATTATGTATAATATAGGTGTATTATATATGCGTGTGTGTGTGTGTGTGTGTGTGTTCGCGCGCATTCGTGAGTGTGTGATGTAATTGAACGAGTGCCTACATAATTTATTTTCGTCATTGTAATATTTTTTGTTCTTTTTTGTGTGTGATAATTCTTTAGCTGTTTATCACATGCGCCGACAATAATGTTGTTTATACACGTCAAACAAGAAGCTATCCAACAAGGCGGGAAGGTCGAAAACCGCTATTGTTATCGATGAATAAATATTTGTCTATTTGCTAAGCTTAAGAGATAATAACTGTGACACGAAAAAATAAAGGATTAATGAAATAAAATAGTACGTCTTCCTTTCAAACATTATGACTTTACAATCCATTATCAAATTGGTATAAATACGAGTATATGACATGCAAATTTCTTTCATTTACTTTTATCGAATTTAATAATTGCCATTTATTAGATTATCATGTTTGGTAATTTTTCAAGAGTTATTCAAAATATTTAATACATTCTTATAAATTCTACATTTAAAATCATTAAATCAATATTTTTTAAATTTATAAATCGGGTCTAAAGAACTCAAAATTATATTTAAAGAAGAAATCTTCTTATAAAGATAATAAAAGTTTACTTAGATGAGCTTCAAAGTCATTAACACTGTTAACAGAGTAGGTACAAGATATTATACATTTTTACTTTCTTAGAAACTTAGATATAACCAGGAGTTAGAGTGGAGGGGGGCGCAGAGATACCTATAACAGCATTCCGAAAGCACCCCCTTTAACATTTTTCACTAATATTTCAATGGAACATTCAAATTTGCCTTTGTTAAAAACTTGTATTTAAGCCAGACATACTTCGCAGCTTGAATATTCTTCGCTCATCGGGTGGTACTTGGCGGGTGTGTTAAATTTGAAAGAAACAATAAATAATTTTTTCAATAAAATGATTCTGAGCGGAACTTCAGTTTATATGTATAAGATAATTTTATTTAAAAATTATAGTGTTAATTATATTTACAAAAAAAAATTATTTTCTACTCGGCCAGTTTTATATCTTACTATTAACTGAGAGCAGGTAAAATATTATAAGAAAAAAGTGTTAGAAAAATCACATACGAAAAGTTTTCTTTCATCGAAATATTTTTAATATTATTTTCTATCCAAATTTAAAATTCCATAAGTGTGGATTAAAAAATATGTATATATTTTAAAGGCATTTTTGTCTAATTCTGGAATTTTTAAAGTATGATTCAATGTATAACGTAATTTCATCAAAAATACCAGTTGTACGTTTTGGATTGTCACTGACTATCACCGTGCACTTTCATTCAGTAATATCAGAAAATGTCTTATTGTACAACAAAACTTTACAGGTAAACATTTCACTATTTTTACATTTTTCAAGACGCTTAAAAAAAATTTCTCTGTATGAGCAGAAGACTATAAAGAAATTACATGTGTCCATAGTATTATTGTTATCAAAAAGTTACTAAATAAAAAATTTAATGAATTTAATTGTTCAATTAATATTAAAAACCGGACATAGTTCGCACCACGGATATTCTATGCTCCTCGAGTGAGATACTCTTGGTGGGTGTGTAGAATTAAAAAAAATATATATAAATCATTTCTTCAATAAGACAATTCTGAAAGATGAAAGTTAATAATATAAATAAGAACAATAATAGTTAATTTTAAACACACCCACTAAGAGTATTTCACTCAAAGAGTGAAAAATATTTGTAGAACGAAGTATGTCCGGTTTTCTTGTCTATACTTAACTTTTTTTTTATCTAATAAATAAAGAAAAGGACAAAAAAAGTGTGTACTTCGTTCGTCTGGATGTTCTTCGCACGTTGGGTGGATTTTAATTCACACCATCGTATTCAGCGTCGAAAAATACATAAGATGCAATAAAACATTATCAACCTTTAGCAACCAAGTGTTCAAATCTGTAGATATCTCCTAATATCTGTTTGTATTTTCTCCAATATTTTTTTTATTCAAACCCTTGTAAAATGTTTAATTATTCGTCCGTAGAAATTTTATTGCACCAAAATATTCGCAATAAAATTCTCTATCTAGGCACCAAATTTCAAAACAATCGGTTTGACCAATTTTCTTTTATGCATGTTAAAGTGCGTAATTTTAGGTAAAACTAACGAATTACGTCGAAATTCTAACTTCAAACAGGTATAAAAAATAAAAGTTGACTAACGATTTTTGAGATTTTTTCAGGTCAATTAAACATATATGTCAGTGAGATCATATTAAACTCTCAAGTCTTAATATCAAAAATCAAAAATTTTATTAGATAAAAACTAAAAAAAAAATGAGAAATTTCTGAAATTATCAAAATGCTGTACTTAACTCAAAATTGATCAAATTTTTTTCAAATATTTATGGAATGTTTTCGTAACTATTTTTAGTGGTTGGTGAAGATTTTAAGTTCTTAACTGCATTATTTTAGAAGTTATGTCAAAAAGTAATTTTCAATTTTACGGAAATTGCGGTAATTGCATATTATGCCATTTTTTGTCAATTTTTCAACAATTTTTTTCCGGTTTTTGGAAAAAGTATTGAGAAATTGGAAAAAAACAACTTAAAAGGACCATTTGGGTATGATTTGGGTTCTATAGAAATACTGATTGAAACTTTTGGATAAGTATTTCTATACGAAAGTGTTCACAAAAAGAGAGAAAATAAATAAAAATAAACACCATTGTAATAACATAAGTTTCTTCGCTCTGTTCAGAATCTAAAATAATTAATGAAAAAAAAAAGTTAGGAAAATGTCCCAAATTTTAATTTCATATTCTCAATATTTTCTTGCACCAAAATGTTTCTCATATTATTCTCTATATATATATTGAAACTTTCATAATGTTTGGATCAAAAAATGATGGTTTCTGAGTCTTCTTCGTCAAATTTTGAATAGTTTATTAAAAAAAAAAGAAAGAAAAAAAAATTGTGAAATTCAAAAAATGACCTCTCTAAAATTCCACTTAGAGATAAATACAGTTTCAAAAAATTGCTGACCGAGACTTCTGGACAAGTATTTCTATACGAAAAAGTATTCACAGAAAAAAAATATTATTGTAAAAACACTAGCTTCTTTACCAAGTTTAGAATCTTTAATTCAGTTACATACCTACATCATGTGTATGTGTTAAATTTTCTGGAAACAATAAATCATTCCTTCAATAAAACAATTTTGAACAGAGCTTCAATTTATATAAAACAATCATTTTACTTAAAAATTATACTTTATTATTTTAACGAAAACAATTATTTTTTTACTCGGCCAGTTTTATATCCCACTATTAATTGAGAACAGGAAAAAATTGTATGATAAGAAAAAAAATGTAATGAAAAGTAGTACATTTTTTTAAAATTTTTTCATAAATTTTGGATAAAAATAAAGCCGGGCATACTTTACAGTTAGTACCATGGATATTCTTTGCTTCTCGGGTGAGACTTGATGAATGTGTAAAATTTCGAAGATATGATGAATAATTTCTTCAATTAAATGATTCTGAGTAGAACTTCAATTTATATTTAGTTAATAAAATCTTATTAATTGAAGAAATTATAAAGTTTATTATTATTAGAATATAAAGTTTATTATTACTACCTAAAATTAATTTATTACTCAGCCAGTTTTATAATATCCCATTAGTTTTCAGTTGAAACAGCGCAAAAAAAGTATGTACTTTGCACTTTTGGTGGGATACTCTTGGTGGGTGTGTTGAATTAAAAAAAAAAAAAACTATATTTAAAAAAAAAAAAACGATTCTGAGTGGAGCTTCATTAAATATACAATAATAGAACTTTTCAATATGTTTAAAAATTGTAATTAAATAATAGCCAAGCGCAATTTTTTATTAGTATTAATAATCAAATATGTATAATAAGTTACTTAATAATAAGTACTAGTATCACTTAGTGGTCAAAATTAAACCAAAATAACAAAATGAATTCATTTTTGTGTGATTATACTATTGATTTTACATATTATACTGATGTACAAGTTTTAAACTAACATGTTGAACTAAAAATAATTTTGTTACATACCTACATCATTAGAGAAAAACAAAAAGTGGTTTTTCATATATTCCCCTACATTAATGAATATTCCATAATTAATTTCAAATTACAATAAAATATAAAAGTCATAATAAAATTAATTTAAGTGGCTCTAATAATCATAAATCAACATTAATTCGCTATAATATAATTTGCACTAATGTTTATCGCGTCGCCTTTGGTCAGTCATGGTTGAATAAAGTGCAAAAAATTATTTTTTACCGGATAAAGTTTGAATCCGGTACAGTCATATCTAAGGAATATAGCTTAGCCACTTGAAAACAAATACAGTGATGACAACGGTTGAAATGTTAAATATTCTATGTAATAACCAAAAATACTGAATTTTTATAATTGAATAATTAGAAAACTATTGATTCACATGGATTTTAATTCACACTATCACATTTAGTATCGAAAAATACATAAGATGGTGAAAAAATATTACCAATCTTTTAAGGTGTTTGTAAACAATAAATATACCGTAATAGTTATCCGTACTTTCTTCATTTTGTTTTCAATCAAACCCTTGTCAAATGTTTAATTATTCATCCGTAAAAAATTTTATTGCACTAAAATATTTTCAATGAAATTTTCCACCAAGGTACCAAGTTTTAAAAAGATAGGTTAAACCAATTTTTTTTTTTTTTTTTGTGTAATTTTATGTAAAACTAACGAATTTTGTCAAAATTTTCCATTTAATTTTTGAGATTTTTTTAGGCCAATTAGACATATATGCGAGTGAAATCATATAAAAATTTCAAGTCTTAATATCTAGAATTAAAAATTATATAACTTAAAAACTAACGAAAAACGAGAAATTTCCAATATTTTTAAAATGTTATACCTAACTCAATATTGATCAAATTTTTTGAAATTTTTAGTGTTCTTGTCACCACTTTTAGTTGTTCATGAAAGATTCAAGCTTTTAGCTTCATTATTTTTGAAGTTATGCTAAAAAACAATTTTCAATTTTATGAAAATTCTGGTAGGTATGGCATATTTTACATTTTTTTATCAATTTTTCAACAAATTTCCCATATTTTTTTAAAAAAGTATTGGGAAATTTAAAAAATTACCTCTCCAGAGTACAATCTAGAAGCAAATTTTGATTCCAAAAGTCGCTGATAGAAAATTTTGGAAATTAACTATACTTTTATTTACTTTCCTTTGCTTTTTATTGTGTGGAGACATTCAAAGCTTAGTTATATTGTAAAAACACTTATACCAATATGTTATTGTCAGGTCAAAGACAATCTAAGAAATTGAGACACTAACACACAATATATCTATGAATGAGTATAGCTAATTTTTAATATTTTAAGACCTTTCTATTTCCTAACCATATGAAAAAAATAAAATTTAACTTATAAATCCTGTATGATTTTATAAGATAGAAAACAAATTTGTTTTTTTGTAAATTAGTAAACCTGATAAAATATTTTGAATTAGTTTGTATTTGTCTTCAAATAAATAAAATAAATTATTCCTATTGTTTCTATAGCTGAATTAAATAGTGGTCTCATGAAATATAGTTGACTTGATCATTTTTTTGTAAATAAGTATAACTTGGTACATATTATAATGTATAAATAGTCCAAGTCCGTAGTAATCATTCCATTCATCAACATGAATAAAAACTAACAAATATATCATATTTACTCACCGCATCTGCAAGTTCTTCATACATCAATCCAGACATATAATTGTTACATAAACTTTTATGAGGAACTACTGATCCATGTTGTGGCTCAATCCAACATTCTGTTATCAATTGATAGTCATCTTCTGTTGTATTACACTGTGAACAACAATTATCACAACCATCTAAAGTGATCACATTTATCTCTTGCTTTTGACATTTATCAAACTGTTGTTGGTCTTCAGCTGAGGATGTTGAGGATTTTTCATCATCATTCGTTTTCTTTTTTATTATATCAGCATTACAAGCATAATCATACTCTTTTTGTAGATGACTGTGTAGTAAGTTTGGAGGAAACAATACATACTGAATGACACATTGACTTGTAGGTGTGCTTGGACAATATTGTGATCCCTAGAATATAATCATACAAAGCATATTATTAAATTGATGAATTCATAGTTTGTAAACAAAAATGTAGTAAACACTAATTTCAAATTTTAAACAGTAAATCTTTTTTTTCTTTTTTTTTTTTAACCAACTAAAATACATAAGGAATTATTTTAATCAATTTGGAACAACAATGTTGTACCTATACATACCAATTTAATTATACTTAAGTATTTTTACTATTGTTTATTAAGTATCTTAGTACCCTTACAAACTTAAATTATAAATTAAAGAAACTTAATTTTTTATCATTTTAATAATATCAAAAAAATATACAATATAAACAAAGTTGTTTAGTCAATTTTTTTAAAATTTTTTTTAATTTGTATGAATATTTTTTTCGTGACTTTTTTCAAGAGTTAAAGTTATAATATTATGATTCAAATGTTCTGTTATTCCAAAAAGTGGCAGAATTTTATTATTATTATTATTACGTATATTATAACTATCAATACATTTTTTTTTACATTTTAAGGTGATTAATTGTATGCAATCATACAATATAAATATTGGTCTACATATGGGCCAATTGTTATTTACATTTTTGTTAAAATCAAATGAGTCAAATTTTAATTATAAGAACTTTTAATTTCATAACACGGCACAGTAGGACATCTTTAAAAATAATGAAATGAACACCACAGATTATTCTGTCATGAAATTTTCAAACATAATACTTAATACAAAACTTAATAGTAATTAATAAAAAAATTAAACAAAATTTTTGTCTATAATAATCAACAGAAGATTTGCTTAGAATCTCTTTGTTATAGGGATTATTTACTGTTTCTTTCAAAAATTCAATACACCCAACAAGAAAATTATACCCAAGGAGAGAAGAATACCTATGCTTTTTTTTTTTAGTAAATAATATTTGGTGTAGGTAAGTTTTTTTTTGATTTCGTGTGAAAACAAATAAAATTAATTCAAACTGAATATTTAACTAAAAACATCAAATTGTTTAAAATGTAAAAAAAAATGGCTATTATAAAAAAAGAAGAATCTTTTAATATTTCAAAAGGTACTTTAATCCCCCTGAAAAAATGTAACGCTCGTCCATGTTTAGAATGAATATATGAACCAAGATAAATTAACCAAAGCTTAAGAAATAAGTCAACAAAATTGAAAGTCAAATAAAAAATTTAAAAAGTTCTGAGAAAACTATAACACAATATTAAATAGGTAATAATGTTTAGAAATTAATATAAATTAATTTTTTTCCAAATTAATAATTATTTAAAATTGTACCAAAATCACAAACAATATATGAAGTACATATTATGTTATACATATTTAATGATTATATAATATCTATAATATATTATATCTTAATTATAATATATAATACTGTAATCAGTTATTATGATAGATTTTAAGAAATAGATTTACTTATAATCATATTATGTTGCCATTAGTCAATTTTAGAATGTACAGTATTATAAATAATTGCATTATTGATTAATGGCTGTGGATTTACATAAAATATGTTAAGAAAATGTTCTTCTTAGAAAAAATTCAGCATAAAAACCTATGTATGCATTTTAAGTAATAATATATTATAGGATTAAATTAATCGCCAAACATGAAGTTACACATTTTTATCCTAGTCCAGAGTTTAAATTAGTAAAAACTACATATATTTCATTTTATTACATAGTTACAATACATAGTTTATTTCAAGATAACATGATAATTTTACATGTATTTTTAAAGTAAAACTGAAATATCTTTGTGATAAACCTTATAACTATACTGAAAACACTATATCAACTTATAAATCTGGTTGCTCAAACTTCTAATATAAAATTTGAATAGTTCCAAAAAAAATATTATTGTGTATTTTGAAGATAAACAGTTGGCTAGTTTATGAAATACACAGCACTTTTGAAATTCCAATTCATAAACTGGAGAAATGTTAACCCATTCTAAGATCTTGCACATGGAAATTAATTTATTCAACAAAAATATATGAATGTATGAATTCACGCCAATAAAGAAATTGGTATACCTATAAGTTCCAAATTGATTTAATGTTCATTAATTAAAAAAAGAATTTTTTTTACATTAAGTTTTCTGAAAATTACGAATAACAAAGATAAGGCTCAAATGTCCAATCACAATTTATTTATCAAAATCAATGATTTGGTTTATTTTTTTGTAATTTATAAACTATCCTTTTCTAGAGTTATCAGCACAAATTATTTTTAGCACTTAATAGTGCCTAAATAACCAAACATTACAATAATTTTAGCCAATTATTAATTTAATGCATTTCAACATTATTATTAAGAAATGTTATATAATTTTTAGGAAATAAAATATATTCCTCGAATTTGAAAACAGACATTCAATACAAGATTACTCATAGCATGTTCAACATATTTTGACAAAACAAATATTTTTTAATTTCATCCACATTAGCATGTTTTTTGCTAAGGTACATATTTTCATGAACACTACATTTTTCAAAAATTATTTGAGATTATGTTGAGTTTCACTCAAAATCACTTTTAAAAACAATGTAAAGAGTATAAAATATAATAAAATTTTATCCAAAAAGTAAATAATTTAATTGAAGTACATTGGTAAAATATCAACAATTCAAAATGTGTCAGTAGCCACAGCAATAATCCTCTCGAATATTTCCATTTCATCTTATCTTTATACCCACACTTATAGTTTGTGACACAATAGTGTACTGGTAGTCAACATTTTATAGTTAACAAGTATCAACCATGTTTTAATGACATGAGTTAGAATGATTTATATTGTTTTTCTCTATCTTAAATTTCTTATCAATTGAAATCCATAGTATGCACTCATAAATTAGCTGTGTATTTTTTATAGCATTTTTTTAAAGTAATATTGTATTATTCTTTCAATTTTATAAAAGAAGTACTTTAATGAGAAGAAACACTAATGTAACTATAAAAAAAAAAAAGATCCAATATAATAACAGTGGTAGAAATTCATGTCATCACTTCTTGAACAAGATATTGGTGGAGGTATATGACACTTAAATACACCAGTTTTACGAATAACTTATTTGTCACATAGTGGTGTTGCATGATATAATTTTTAATTTGAAAGCAATGATAAATAATAAATCATTGCAATCAGAAAAATATTCTGGGGAGGAAGAAAATATTGAAGAGTTATACAGTTTTTTAGAGAATACAAAAACACTAAAATAAGTTACTGGGGATAATTTCAAGCCTTAAACATTATAAGTTTTAAAATAACAATATATTATATGTAGTTTCATAACTAAGACCATTTTGTCAAAAAGTGCAAAAAAAAATTCAATTTTAAGTTTCTTATAGGTTAAAATAATTCATCATATATAATAACATCAATTATAATTAAACACATAAATAAAAAGCGGAAATACTTCGCACGATGGGTGTACTTCGCACGACGGGTGGTATTCTCTTGACGGGCGTATTAAATTTTAAAGAAACGATAAATCATTTCTTCAGTAAAACGATTCTGAACGAAGGAAGTTAATAATATA
>JAIPRM010011989.1:0-12460 GCA_025469315.1 Stegophylla sp. TES_Ste_2020 | reverse complement strand
TCGTTCAGAATCGTTTTACTGAAGAAATGATTTATCGTTTCTTTAAAATATAATACGCCCGTCAAGAGAATACCACCTGTCGTGCGAAGTACACCCATCGTGCGAAGTATGTCCGCTTTTTTTACGTTTTTACTTCGTTGCAAGAGCCATATATATATATATATATATATATATATATATATATGTACAATATGATATCGAACAACACAGTGGCGTATTAATGGGGTGACCTGGGGGTGGGGGGCTGAAGTCTCTCTTGAAATGCCTCTGAGGAAAACGTGTAAAATTTACAATGTTTAATATGATTGTACCAATAGTACAAAATAAGTGCTTTCAACACTTATTTAATATTTCAGATTCTACTTGGAACGAACGAAACGACCTATAATAATAGTTCAACAATGATATTGATTTCTTTATTTTTATTTTTGACTCTGAAAATAATTCTTTTAATTAAAAACGTGCTCGAGTAAATTATAGATATGTTTTACGAATAAATGTTTAGTGGGAGAAATTCGGACGGAATATTATTTTAAAAAGGTAGTTTTTTTTTTTTTTTAGAAACAAGGAAATACTGTCAACAGTAAAATATGCTCCAATTAAATTTAACTAAATTTTCATAAAACCGATTTTAGATATCTAAGTCATAATTTGAAATAAACTTGAAATTCGGGTAGGTTATATTTATTTTTATCAGCCCTTCCCCAAAATTAAACTCTGGATACGCGCCTAGAACAATATTATATCGTATTGATACGTTAAATACTCGCTAAGTTTTCGTGGTTCATTCCAAACCAAACCGGAACTGAAATGGATACGTACCTGTAACAAAAGAAAAGTCACAATTTAATATTTATGTATTATGCATTATTATTCATATAAATACACACACTGCACACGCGATTGTTTTCGACAATTTATTAGTTCGTTGTACCTATAGATATTATCTATTGGCAAATTTTTACATTTTGAAAAACCAGGTATACGTTATTTTTTATGCCTTTTTTTTATGTTTATTATGTTCATAAAACGGATTCGAAAAACATAGTGAATACAATTATATTATATTTATACCTAATGAAAACTCTCAAAATGAATGGAACTTGTTTTTTTTTTTTTTTTTTTTTTTTGTTACTGAAATTCAAATTTAATCGTGTGCTCTAAAAAGTTGTAAAATTAAAAAATATACTCAACAAAAACCCAACTAAATATGCAAATATATGCAACTTTTATTTCGTAGTGTCATGAAATGAATTTCTAGCTTACTTCGCAATAAATCTAATTGATCACAAAAGCATGCAAATACAACAACTCCCTAGTTATTTAATAAAAGCCTTGAATAGAATTATTGCAGCTATCATCCGGATCAGTCATTGTGAAAAATGATTTAGATTTTATGATCAAAACTATATTATTTAAACATTTTCTGACATAATTGATTATTAAATACTGCCAGGAAAAACACCCTCCCCCTCCCATTGCTAATCCCAACTCCTAAATACGTGCCTATACGTCGATTCGGACCTGGATATGAGACTTTAATTTTCGAATTGTAACTGATTTTCTAATAACAAGAGATCAAATTATATTGTAATGACTCGAAAGACGTCGTGTTCGAATTCTTTACAAGTGATGTAATTTTCTCAAAACCGACTTTATCACAATACACGAGTGTCTTGTGTTTTCAGACTAGAAAATATTTTGTTGACTCGAGAAATTTTGAAAACGTCTTACACCCCCCCCCCTGATACACCACGGACAATGGTTGACGTGTTTGTACAAAGATAATGGGTGGAAGAGATTTATTTTAATAGTATAACGTATGCACTGACATATGTACAAACACACGGTCGTGTAAATATTAAATTAGTCCTTCTTAAATCATGATATTCGACAATGATATTTTTGATGATAACGTAACGAATCGAGAGGGGAGGGGGTCTGATCGTCCGGAGGTTTTACTACATCCTCATAAAATAAGCTTTTTTCACGTGTTACTACTACAGAGGTATAGATCATATTTTGACAACAACAATGCAGTTTACCAAAAATCAATATGATTTAGAGACGTATCATCTAAAGCATATTAAGTAGCTTCAAAATTTCCTATTTGATCTTTGTCTATAGGCAGAAGTAGGGGGAGGAGGTCTTGGGGGTGCTAAACCCCGTCAAAATCACTCCCCTAGATTTTTTATGAATTGCATAAGTTTAATACTACACAAGAGAGAGCTGAATCGACCAAATAAATATTTTAACCCCCTAAAATTTTTATTCTAATTCCGTCTGCAATGTGTTTATCGATTAATATTTAATGATTAGTTAAATATTTATTGAAATTTAATGATCTCAAAGAACACTTGCAACTCTTATTCCTTCACCGTCCAATCGTTTCACGTTACATAAAAGGCTTGGCAAGTAAATGATTTTTTTTTTTTTTTACTTAAATTAAGTTAATTGAAAAAAGATAACAAGTTACGAAGTTAATAATTTAATTGAATATTGAGTCAACTCGGTTGAGTTAATTGTTTTTTAATTCCCATAAGGATTCTAAGTGTAAATCGTATTTTTTTTTTTTTTTTGCCATCTTAAGTCTAAAAGTTGGCAACGGCATAACATGCTTATAAAACAAGTCAATGACACACCCTCCAACAAATCATATACTTAATTTTTATTTTCGAATTTAAGTAGTTTGACATAACGGGATTTTATTCGTTATTTATTGAGTTAACACGGAATCGCTGAGTTAATTTAAAAACGTGAAGCTAATAATAAAACAATATCAAACGCAATAAGTTAAGTCGAAAAGAATTAGTAATTGACTTAGCTTTTAAAATGTTAACTCGTTTACGTTCAGTGTTTTTTAAAACTGTGACAGAAAGTGTTTGGAATTTCGACGAAATTAACGCGCGAACGGCATTTTAATTTCCTCTCCATTTCTATTTTTATTTATTTTTTTTTTTTTTTCGTTATTTCATTAATACTTCATTGCTATATTATGCAACTGTCCAACTGTCGTCGGTCGTGTCAGTCAGAGATAATCGTCTCATCGGCGGGACTCCTGCAGGTGAATCAACGCCGAAACGGTTGAAAATATCGCGTTGCGACACACGAGAAACATAAATTGCATTGGTAAACCAGTTTTTCGATATAGATTTATGTATTTGTGTTTGGCGTGAAATTAATTAAAGTGTCTCGTCAACGGAACGATTCACGAGCTATAATAATAATAATAATTTATTCCCGTCGTCGTCGTCGAAATGGAAGCGAACAAATTACTAACGAAAAAATCGTTACGATATATTTTTGATTCTTTTATATTATTATTATTATTTTTTTTTTACGTCACATATCACACACACACACACACACACACACACACACACACACACACACACGGCTACTAACACCGTAAAGATAGTACTTGTGTACGTGGCGACAGACGAGTATATTACTATAACGATAGTTTTATGTAACGTAAAACGATACAAAAACGTTTGTTCTGAAATATATTATATTCGTGAGCAAAAAAAAAAAAAAAAGCAAAAGGAAATTACACGAGTCCCCCTCCTCCCCGCGCTAAACTTGTAGAGCGGCGCAGTAAATTCCGACGTTTTATATTATTATCGTTTTCAAAGTACTTTTTTTCTCTTGACGGGTGTGCGTTGAATTTTAAAGAAACGATAAAACATTTCTTCAATAAAACGATTCTGAACTAGGGAAGTTAATAATATATATATAAAAAATAAACGAGAACATTTTACAAAATTTTCTTGCGCCAAAATCTTTCTTATATCATTTTCTATTATCCATGTTTAAATTTTCATATAGTTCGGATAAACAAATGATGGTTTCCGAGTCGTTTTTTTGTGAAATTTTGGGTAGTTTTTTCCAAAAAAAAAAAAATCGAAGAATTGAGAAATTCAAAAAATGATCTCTCTAAAGTACAACCTAGAGGCAAATGCGGTTTCAAAAAGTTACTGATCGAAACTTTTGGACAAGTATTTCCATACGAAAAGTTGTACAATGAAAAAAAAATAAAATAAACATCATTGTAAAAACACTAGCTTCTTCATTTCGTTCAGAATCTAAAACGAAAACGAAACTAAACCTATTCAAAAAAAAAAGTCTGTATTTTATGCGTATTATGCCCCGTTGTATATAGCTCGCGTTCGAAAAAAGCTTCCGGACGTTGGTGGTATAAAACCGCAACGATTGTATTTTTATTTACCGCCGCACGCGCTTATTTATGATTATCACGTTTTAATGCTCCCGCGAACACTACGTGTCGAAAGTGTACTGCGAGCGCTAAGAACTTCCGCCAGTCGGTATTGAAAACGATTATTTATTTACGAATATTGTAAAAAGTCACTTGGAAGTTAGAAACTCGATTAATAGGATTATAAGATTTCGAAGCAAATACCTTTTTTCTTTGGGCGGGGGAGGGGGGGAGGGATAAATCGTAGAAAGACAATTCTTATACAAAAAAAAATGTTTTATTTAATTTCTACACTAATGGAGAAACATCATTTTTTGCCTTTAGTTGCTTTCC
The DNA here is from genome assembly GCA_025469315.1 of Stegophylla sp. TES_Ste_2020. Lineage (NCBI taxonomy): Eukaryota > Metazoa > Arthropoda > Insecta > Hemiptera > Aphididae > Stegophylla > Stegophylla sp. TES_Ste_2020. Next base: position 7,911 of record JAIPRM010011989.1, on the reverse strand, counting down.
CCCATTTTTTTTTTCTTTTTTTTTTTTAATTTTGTGTTAAATAACAATTTATTACATCAATTTTGAACATTTTTACCATAAAAAGACGATAAGAACTTGCAAAAATATGATGAAAATGAAGATAAGTTATCAAAATATATGCCGCTCAAGATTTTTTGACACACAATTATTATATTTTAAATTTTTGAAAAATAATTAATTTTCTTTTAAATGCCTTTTATTTTGCTTTTGTTAAAATGTCTAGTGACTAAATAACATTTTTATACCGATTTGTAAACATGTGTAACAATGGTGTCCTTATAATAGGGGGCGGGGGGTGGGTAGGAGTTAAAGTAAGCCTTCACATGTCCCTATATACAATTGAATAAAAATAATAATTTGCAATTACACGATGCAAATTGAGTAAATCGTATAAAACTATATTTTTACCGATACATATAAATTGGTTTTGTTCGGAGATTGTATCGAAATAAAATATTGTGAAAATGCTATTAGCTCTCTCGACGCGTAACTCATGTAACATCGAAAACACGATTATAACTATTTGTGTTTGAACTATAGTTTTAAAATTACGAATTTTCGAATTAATAAAGCAATTAAAACGCGATAACAATATTTTGCTCATCCCGTTCTCATAATATTATCGAATTTTCGATTTTATACCGATTTCAGTTCGTATTTTTCAGGAATTGACTGTCGGTGGACGCTTTAGGTATATTGTTTTACGTTTCAGAATAATATGAAAAATTGCTTTCACAGAGCTTACAAAAAAAAAAATAAAAACCAAAAAGGGGCATTTTTTTTTTTTTTTGAATTGTCGTGACATGAAAAGGTTTTTATTTTTATTTTTTCTAAATAAATTAAAAAGGGGCGATTTAGTTGTGGAAAAGTGAAATTGAACGGTTTTTTCGTTTCGATTTTGGCACAATTGTTACACGCAGGACGTCGAAAAACGTTTGGTGTTGTTCGAAAACGCTTTGTGGCCGCCACTTAGGTGAGTGGTGGCCACTGTCATAGTCATCGAAAAACATTTCACTGTGTACTACGGCCAGTGGACGGTATTTTGAGTTAGTGAAACAGCTGAAAAAAAATGGTTAGCGACCAACGACGTGAAATAAGAATGTTTTCTTCATCTTTTTGAGTTGCATTAACCTACGGACGGGACGAGAGTAAAAAAATAATGGATCCAATAGAGAATTTAAGGGAATGTGTGTTACGTACATCATTGTGAGTAAATCAGTGAAATATAATTAAATTATAAATGATCATTACTATTATTATTTAATGATTTATTATATCGGGTAAAATGTCGATCGTAACAGAGGTTGTTTAAAGTGTATTCTGATAAGCTTAAGAAAAAAGAACCCCCCCCCCTCCCCCGAAAAAAAAAAGGCCGGACATACTTCGTACGATGGGTATTCTTCGCACGACGAGTGGGATTCTCTTGATGGGTGTATTGAATTTTAAAGAAACGATAAATCATTTCTTCAACAAAACGATTCTGAACGAGGGAAGTTAATAATATAAAAAATAAATGAGAAAAAAAAATGTTAGAAAAATGTCCAAATTTTTTTTTTCACATTTTCAAAATTTTCTTGCTCCAAGATTTTTCTTATATGATTTTTGGATCGAAAAATGATGGTTTCCGAGTAGTTTTTGTCAAATTTTGGGTAGTTTTTTTCAAAAAAACAAAAAAAAATTAAAGAATTGAGAAATTCAAAAAAACGACCTCTCTAAAGTACAATCTAGAGGCAAATCCGGTCTCAAAACTTTTATACTGATCGAAACTTTTGGACAAGTATTTCCATACGAAAAGTTGTACACGGAAAAAAATAAAAATAAACATCGTTGTAAAAACACTATAGCTTCTTTACTTCGTTCGGAATCCAAAAAGAAAACTACCTGCAATATAATAATTATAACGACGACGTGTGAACGTCACCGGAAATATTCGAAATCGACTTCTCGCGGGGTGCCGACACGCTGTTTTTAACGAGATTCGATTTTTCCCTTTAGCCGGCGAGAAAAAACACGGTTTTTTTTTGTTTTTTTTGTTTTTTTTTAGTTTGATTTTTTTTCCATACGGAAGGCAATAATTAGAACCACTCTCGTCTCGTCGCCGCCGCGGTATTTCGTGGTGTGCACGTGGACCTCCCATAAATACAATCCGGCCACGATATTTTATGCATCGCTTTGTTATATACATAACAGGAAACATCTGTTTTTCATTATACCCGCCGCCGCCGCCGCCGAGGAAGAGACGTGCGACGCGGGCGCGTGACGTGGACAGTATTTAACAGGACGATAAATCTCCGTGCGGAAAGGATTGCGGGGTAAGACGTAGAGCGTTTTTTTTTTTTTTTTTTAATTTTATTTTTACCGACCCGGTCGATAAATCACGGTCGCCTTTTTGAACGTCGGATGTGCGCAGGTGACCAGGAGGCAACTACGTACATGATGGACACCCAAAACAAAAATCGTTCGAAAATCATAATATTCTAATAACACGGGCATACCTACGAAATTATATAAATTGTTTCTATTTTTTTTTTTTCCACCTCAAGTTTTTGAAAAATAAAAAATACGAAAATTATACATATTATATAAATGTTTTTTTAGAAATCGTCTAATACCCGTATGAAAATAATCGCTTAACTATTCACAATAATATATTATATTCATTATGTAATAAACGAGCAGTGATTTTAAATAATAATTATTAGCGATTCGCTCTGACATTGATATATTACATAATACATATAACGACGGGCGAGAAATCGGGAATTTTAAATTTTAAACGCCCGAATTATCGTATTATCGTGACTATAGGCGTAACACTAGGAAGAAAAAATCCAAACAGCATTTTTTTCCTAGTATCTAACATTCTACATGTAAACATCTAAATGTCGTATAAGCGATCAAATAGCCGAGTCTCTGAGTATTAAAATAAATTCCCTCCGGTATTGATGTTATATTTTATCACAGATCCGAGAGTACTTACAAGTTGAACGCTCTAATATACAATATATATATATATATATATATATTTTATTTTTCGATATTTATTTATTGAACAGTTTTAACGTATATTTTACTGCGATTATAAACCGTCATTACCGTACACATCAAGGACGACATTGGTGAAGTCAGGAGGACCGGCTAAAAATAAAAATTTTAAATACCAAGTCCCTCGAAACTATAAGTTTTTATTCGAAATAATTATTGAACACATAGAAAAGTGTTCCTGGTAAATAGGGGAACAGGGTTTAGCACAAAAAGAGGGGGGGGGCTAGAGAGGCTTAGAACACCAAAAAGTATTTTTAGTCCCCCCCCCTAAAATGTACTATATTCGAATAGGTATATATAAAAATATTTTTTGTGTAACAATGAATATTATAATGCTATATAAATCAGTTATTAATAGTAAAATTACTAATAAACACAATATTTTCCTATGTCTTATATACAAATTGTGTTTTAATGTTTTTTCGATATAATCCTTGATCCTTAAATATATTTTCATTATATAGATGTACGATAAATAAGCGTAGGTAAAATAGGTACATCATACGTAATATTATTATACACTTCAGAAAATATTTTATACGACTATAATTATTATTATTATCAAAATGAATAAAAAAATATTAACCCCCCAAATTTTTCATCCTATTTGTGCCTATGCGAGCGGGGGGGATCAAAACTTTTCTCAACTCGTTTAATTGTATACAGGATTTTCGCACACCCCGTTTTTGAGGGGGGGGAGGGTCTTTGCTTAAAAATCGTGTTGACATCCGTGCTGGAAGTGATCTCGCCGACGAATACAGGTTATGACGTTATAACGAATATTACAATACATTATTATCATTTCATTTGTCCATCATTTTGTATACAACCACTGTAGTTGGCACAATAATACATATACATACGCGAATTTGTACGCAATTATCATATACAAGACATATATCTATTTGTGGTATACGCCCACACACACACACACACACACATACACACAATGGACGTATTGTTAAGATTTACTATTGAAACCTTATACTATTATTATTATTATTATTATTGTCATCGAGGGCGAATCCGGTCGACGTCGTTTCGATCAAAACCGCGTGCACTCGAATAGTCTCGTCTAAGTTTATATAATAATATAAAGCCACAGATATCCTTTGTATCACATAGGTACAGTAATACGCACACGAAATTACTCGAGACTTTTCCACGGTAAAATAACAAATCACAAAGATTTATGTATATTTATGTATACAGAATATTGTATTACTTTAAATTTTTTTTTTTATAAAAATTACAAAAATGTGAGTCAAGTATAGACCACAATCACATAAAAATCTTGCCAAAACGCTATCCGCCAAACAATATATTCAGCAATGAGCATAGTGGGGAGATTTTTTTTTTGATTTAAAATTTTTTTTTAAAAACGATTTTATGCGCCAAAATTATTTTATTTTCAAAGTAAAATGAATTATCACTAATTTCTATCGTTATTCAATAGGTAAATGAGATAAATTTAAAATGAAAATTTCATTTTTAGAATAATAAAATTCTAATTTTCGTTGTACTTCACGTCGAGTATCACAAGATCGAACACGAAACTTCAACGAAAACTTTACATCACATAGGTGTTTTGGTTCCTCGGATAAAATTTGGTAAATTTCAAACAAACTGTAATTATTGCTGCAATAAAACGATTCTGAGAAGAGCTATAGTATTTATATAAGACAGTTTTAATTAAAAATTACAAAGTTTGTAATATGATTACTATGAAAATCTATTTTTACTAAGCCAGTTTAATATCTCATTATTATCTGATAACTGCAAAAAAATTTGTTGAATAATTTTCAGTTTTCTTTAACAAAAATATTTTCCATATTACTATTAGTCTTAATTTGAAGTTTCATAAAGTTTGGATTAAAAAAAAAAAGTTCTAGAGACGTTTCAGTCAAATTTTGGAGTAACTATTGAGAATTTCAGAAAACAACCTCACAAGAGGACTTAAAGAGCGAAGTAGTGATTCAAAAAATTTCCGCTCGAAATTTTCGAACAAGTATTTGTAGAAGAAAACGCGTACACATAAGAAAAAATAAACATAACTCTGTAAAAACACTGTATTCTTTGCTCCGCGTTATTTTTTTTAAAAAGAACATTTCTCAAACTTTTTTTTTTTTTTTCGAAACATTTCGAGGATACTCGAGGGCCACTGTAATAGGCGCACGAAGCTATAATAAACGTTTCATAACTTTAGAGCGCCCTCGTGAGATTTTATCTTTAGTCTATGCGCCAATGAGACCGAATTTACGACCGAAACTCTCCGGGGGGGGGGGGGGAAACTTTCTCGAATGTCGCGCGTATATCGTCATCGTCGTCGTAAATATTATTGTTGTTATTAATTATTATTATCATTGCAGCCGTTACGCGTGCGACCGACAGCGTTCACCGCGTGGTCGTCATTGGAAAAGTGCCCCGGTGATGATATTTTAATAATACGTTGTTGTTAGTACGTGGACGGGATACGGCACGAAATCCGCGAACGACGCTGGCGGCCCCGGGCATTATTTCGCACGGCCGTCACATGCAGCACAGAAACAGCTGCTGTGTACAGGGTGTTCCAGTTGACAAACGCAATAACTTTTATTCTTTTATGTTAATATTTTTCAACATTTTTTTTTTTTTTCCATTGAAAATCGTCACTACAGCAATAACATGTAATTTTGTTTTTGTTTTAGGACCGAAATTTTCAAATTTGAAATTCTATATTATAGTTTTAGAACAAATTCAAAACGGCCGTTTCGTAAATTAGATTTTTAGAAAAATATTTGTGCTTAAATCTCTAATAAAAGTTAGTCGGTCCGTTTTCAACGGGTTTTTCCCGAGTTTGTGAATAATCTAATGATTTTGTCAAACGTGGCATAAATTGTTATGGAGATGTTATTATAGTGATGAATATAATTTAATTATTCGCGTATTTAAAAAAAAATCGTAGAAAATTAAGGGATTTGAGCACCGATATTTTTTAAACGAATCAGATCACAAAATGGTTATTTCGAATTTCTGTTCTTAAAATGTAGGTAGTACACGATTTAAAATTTGAAAATTTGGGTCCTAAGAAACAAAATTATACGTTATTGCTGTAGCGCAATGCTGTTATAGAAATTTTCGAAAAAAAAAAAAAAAGTTAAAAATTATTAATAGAACAAAAGTTATTGTGCTTGTCAAATTTTACTGGGACACCCTGTAGATACGTGCGAGAGACCGCGGTATGCGTTTGAATAATGGAACGTCATTATTTCGCTAATCACGGCGAACGCCGATTATCCTCCTTCGTCCTCCGTCCTCCGCTCGATAATCGCATCGAAAAATTATTATTATTATTATTATTATTATTATCATCGTCATTCGTCCGACGTACGAGCAGCATGTATGTGTGTGTGTGTGTGTGTAATACTGTGTCCGTCGTAAGCCGAGCGACAAATACACTAGAATGCAGGGTGGGTGCAGAGGTTTATATCGAAGGGTTTGTATCGTAAATCCCTTCGCTTCGCAGACCGTAATTAGTTATTTGTATGATACAATACGATATACGTACATATAGCGGAGAGCGTTCGGACAATCGGACATGCAAGCTATATATCTTGTGTGTAAATATATGTATAATATTATAATATGTTATGGACATTAAATATATGTCATGTTTGGCGACTCGCAAAATACAGTGCAAAAAGTTTATATAGTGGACACTGTCTCCACCACCGGGTAATTTTAAATCATCTACTATTTTGGAAAACCTCTATAAAGTGAAAGTCTGTGTGGAATTACAAAATGCCCGCTGCAAAGGAGGTGCTGTCAATTATAAAGAAGGAAAAAAAAAACGGAGAATACAAATACATATTAGAACATATAATACTTATTATAATTATTTATAATAAGTGATTTATTATCACTCCGCCAATGTTGCGACCATTGTAACCGAACAAGTTTTCATTTATAGAACAGGAAAATCGTGAAGCTTACAGGAACTATGAACGAAAAATATATAATATGTCTTTTTTATTAATATTAAACAATTTCGACAGTACATAAAACACATATTATGTTCGTTAATGAGTTAATTTCGGACCTATTAATAGTATCCACGTCAACTATTTAAAGGTTTCAACCCCAATTGTGAAACTATATTTTTCTGGGATTTTATATGTGTCCTCTCTATTGGAAATGTATCCATTTTGAAAATATACTTGGGTACAACAAACTGGAAGTGCACTTTTGGATATTCGAGTGTTTTTAATTTTTGAATTTCAATTATTAGCAAACAGAAATCACGTGTAAAATTTCGATATCGCGATTCCTAAACTTACAATAATTATTATTATTCAATACAAATTCGAACGTATTCGAGGTGCAAGCAGCAGGTAGTTGTATAATTTTACGAGTCTCTAAAAAGGAAGCGGTGGCGGGTTTCGCAATACAATACTGGCATAGCCACATATGATAACTCGAAATTTCAATTGGTTTTAGAAGTGAAGAAGCTAGTGTTTTTACAATGATGTTTATTTTTTTTTCTGTGTACAACTTTTCGTATAGAAATACTTGTCCAAAAGTTTCGATCAATAACTTTTTGGAACCGGATTTGCCTCTAGATTGTACTTTAAAGAGGTCATATTTTGAATTTCTCAATTCTTTGATTTTTTTTTTTTTTATTTTTTAATTTTATTTTTACCGACCCGGTCGATAAATCACGGTCGCCTTTTTGAACGTCGGATGTGTGCAGGTGACCAGGAGGCAACTACGTACATGATGGACACCCAAAACAAAAATCGTTCGAAAATCATAATATTCTAATAACACGGGCATACCTACGAAATTATATAAATTGTTTCTATTTTT
>JAIPRM010011988.1:0-12462 GCA_025469315.1 Stegophylla sp. TES_Ste_2020 | reverse complement strand
TTTTCCAAAAAAAAAATTGAAGAATTGAGAAATTCAAAAAATGACCTCTCTAAAGTACAATCTAGAGGCGAATCCGGTTTCAAAAAGTTATTGATCGAAACTTTTGGACAAGTATTTCTATACGAAAGTGTTAACAGAAAAAAAAAATAAAAAAAAAAAATAAACATCATTGTAAAAACACTAGCTTCTTCACTTTGTTCAGAATCTAAAACATAACAATATTATGAAAAATAAATAGCAATAAAAGTAAAATTTGAATTACCTACACTGAAAACTTTGTAATTATTATTTAATTTTATAAAAATATCAATCTTTTAAGTGTTCGTATCTACCACACATACTATTCTCTTATTGTCTCGGCACATTTTGCCTCATTGACACTACTTTGACATTATTCTACAAACTAGCCTACTATACCTAATCTATATATTATATTATAAATATTTTAATGCCTAACTTATAAACGACAACTCATACACACATGTTTATATTATTATTTAATTTATATGTCACAGACATAAAAAATTGTTAAAAAACATAGGGTTATTTATGACTACTATAATAAATTTGTTAAAGTGTCATACACTTAAAGGGCTGTAACCCAGTAACATTCATTGAATGAGCTTAAGGCAAAAGGACCTACTATACATTTTATAATGAAAGTATTTATTATGCGATGACCAGGTCATATTTTAATATTTTAATTTTATATCACAATACGCCTGTGTTAATTTTCCTTAATTTATCTTATATATATATATATATATATATATATTATATTGGACTTTGTAAGTCTGTAACATATACATTATTGAATATTACTCCAATATACGTAACATATAACACGGTGGACAGGTATTTTGCAATATATCCTAGATTCCTCCAAATAAGAAAACTTCCCGATATATATATATACATTTATAAATAATTTATTAAAAAAAAAAAATATTGAAAACAAACATCAAGTACGTTTATTTATTAAACATTTAGTGTAGTATGTCCTTTTGCACTACACGCAGTCAGAATAACTATCACAAAATACATTTGTTACTACAATGTGAGATGAACAAGAGAAAATAAATAAATATCATCTTGTGAGCAATTAACCAATAATAATAAATACAACTAGACAAAATATCTATAGATTAAAATTATTTATAAAAATATATATCAAGTCAATAATTTTATATTAATCATTATAACCTAATTCAAATGCTTTTAAATTTTTAAAATAGTCAAAGTATGCATTAGAATTCATTAAAGAATTACGTAATGTATCATTACGAAGTAATATTGATTCATTATTTGGTATAAGTAATTCAAGAGTAGTTAAGACAGGAGCAGAATGACCCAATTGTTTCATACTCTCTTTGAAATCAAGAAAATTGCTCTGTAAACAAAAAGCAGAATACCTTTATTAAATTACTAATTTTATGTTTCTTCATTTTCCATTCTAATTATGAATTTAAATATTATATAAACTGCTTTATTTAATATTAAATAATAAAATTATATTACCCATTCAATATTTTGTTGTGGTTTAATGCATCTTAATGATAAGTTGGTAATAACTAAATGCTCCAAGTGTAATAGTTCAAAGTGTCGTAAAATTCTGTGTGTTAATCTTGTTTCGAATAAGTGCAACATTTTTAATCCTAAAAATAAGCTTGGATTTAGAGTTAGTTGATTAATACAAGTTTGATATTCTTTTTACCTTTAATATTTGATACTGGTGAGCTCAGTAAAATAGCATCCGTTAACTCAGAACAATCTTCAATTTTCAATTGTCTTAATTTGGTAAGTTTACTGAATAATAACAGAAAATCATTGGCCTGAAGAATTATTTGACTAGTTTGAATGTGTAAACTATCTAAATTTTGACCTAAGTTTATAACACTTAAAGTACTTTCAATAGTACTATTTAATACTTTTAAAGATTTTAATGTACATTCTGGAATTGTAAACGTTAAGTTGGGTTGGCTGTCATATATTATCCAAGTTATGATAAGTGTCTTTAAATTTTTCATATTCTCCAATGAATCATAAAATTTTTGTACACATGAAGTATTATCAAAACAATTAGTTGCCGTGTTAACGGTATAAGTTAGTTCTAAATAATTAAGATTATGCAGTTTAGATACAGAAGATAAAAAACAGCAAGGAATGAGTGAGATCACTAACTTTTTTAAAGACGTTTGTTCAGCCAATTTGAATTTAAATTCTCCTGGGGTACTCTCCAGACCCACAAAATAATATTGTAAGCTCACAGATAGAGAATCAAGTTTGATATACTCGGGTAGTCGACAAAAAAATTGGAAGAAGGTTTGTACATTTAATTTTTTTAAACTTTTAACATTGCTTAAATAGTTTGAAATATTTAAAGTCGTGAATACTTGATCTGAATTGTATTCTACTATGTTATCAGGATAATATCTTTTTATACTTTGTGGCCAAACCAATATTCTACAATTCATCAAAAAAAATTTTTTCACATTTGGAGCACATTGAACAAACAGATTAAATTCTAAATCCGATAAATTTTGAACTTGGTTAAGCGTAATATTATGTAATTGTGGTATTGGTGTACAGGGTTTATAAATATGAAATGTGGTATTATAAAGTACCAATTTTTTGATATTTTTACAATAACAAGTAATAGCCTCTAGAAAAGCTTCATCAACATAAGGTAAATTAGTCAAGTGCAGTGATATTATACGATCTCCAAGGTTTTTAAATATGGATAAATGTTTATCATTATGAAAGTGTATTTTTTGCAATTTTAATTTCAAAAATTTTCTTTCAGTTTTCAACAATACATTTGTGAAAACGTCAAACTCATTATGGATATCTTCATTATAAACTAGAAATTCTTTTCGTAACAGAGTCGGGTGTAAGGATGCAGAATACCATGTCTTATTCATTGTAGCCATATTTCGTCTATATTTGAACGGCAACAAGTCCAGTATGTATGTCATAATCTGAAATATGAAAATAATTGGATATTTATAATCTACTAAAATATAGGTAGGTAATATAAACAGTATCATCTGTTCTCATCACACCTCTACTGGTAGTGTATCCATAATTTTCGTTAGAAAATTCCAATGTAATATAACCACTTATTGTAAACTAATAAAAAATTGTACTCATCAAAATTTTAAGACCATCCTTAGCTTTAAAGAAGTCCAGACAATCGTTATTTATTTGTATTTTTTTTTTTTTTAATCCGAGAAAAAAATATTCAAATAAAAATCTAAAACGTCCGTCATTGAAATTGAACGATTAATGTGTAGCATTTACTGAGTACTGATTTTAATTAATTTTTTATTTTTATTATAAGGTTGTGAACTATGTAGCCGTTCAATTTTAGTTTGAACGGAGCGTGACTTGGATCCGAGATTTAAATTAATTTGTCCGCCTGATGTGATGTCGAGATGATGGAAATTTCACTACACGCACGAACACTGAAGAAAGATTAGCGTCGATGAAAGTACAAAAAAGCTAATAAGAAAAGACGTAAAAGAAATAACTGGATAGTCGACATCGTTAAAATTATTGAAGTCAAGCAGCACCTCATTTCCTTAAACGGCAATGTTTATATCACGTGATTGACATCTAAGACCAAGATCTAACCAGACTTGGACCACAATAAATCTAATAGTACAGCCGGCGTACTATAATATATGTATATTATATTATATCTGTGGCGTACTATGATCATTTCTCTCCTGTGCTGTGACAAAGTAAATCCGCACTGAGCACAATGAGTTGGAGGCAGTTGCCTGAATTTTCTAGGTTAGGTATTCCGAATGTTATGTTTTGTTTCTTGGAGGTACATGATTCAGCATCTGCATTGGTATCATCCATAGACCTTTTATCACGATTTAAGATATATATCTTAAATCGTGCCTTTTACTAAGTATAAGGTCTATGTATAAGTAGTATAAGGTCTATGGAATCATCTATCACATATTATTGTAAACCTTAGATAATATACTATATCGCACGGACTATGATATGAGAGGACTGGACACGACAAGGCAGGAGGATAGCGAGGTATGGCCATGAATTGTTATATAATCGGCGGTGTTCGGGGGGTTTCTTCCTTTTGGCATTACTAGCGCCGTTATAGCGGATACCTTTAGAACTAGAAGTCTATAACATTTGTTATGAAAATAAATCAAAAAATAATATGTAGGTATGATTAATAATAATATACATTATTATTTAAATATATTAAAATTAGATTTACTTTGTCCTCATTCAGTTCATTCCACCATGAATATGGCTGTTATATACATTCAGGATCAAAATGTAGTTCACAAATTAATATTGGTTTTGTTATTTTACCACATTAATTTTGGAAACAATTTTTATCCAATTATTCCGAAGATGATTATTCGTCGGAAATTTAAAAACGAAACGTTTTTTAGCATTATTCACATTATGGTTTTCACATATTTCAACAACGCACACATTAACAGTTTTATTTTAAATTTTAATAAATTCATAAGATAAAACTGTGATGAAACAATGCTAATAGGTAATTAATAACTTTGGTTGGATAGAATTTTTCCAGTTCCCTCTCTCGAACTTTAAGATTTATCATCATTGTCATATGTTTAGAAACTATTTTTACTTTATTTACCTATTCTTTGTCAGTAAGAAATTTTATTGTACCAAAATATTCGCAATGAAATTCTCACAAAGATACACAGTACACGGACATTTAAAACCGTAGTGTGTGGCCAACTTTATAAACACTGAATAGTATGTCACTATTAATAAATATGAAACACGAATCCCTTTGTAAAATTATTGGCATAGTTTACATAATAGTAATATAAAGTTTACATAATTATATATAATTATGTTGGGAATCCACGATAAGATAAAGGTGCGTAATGTATTAACTGATTTTTGAAGATTTTTATTAAATCTATTTATATGGTAAATAAATAAATAACAGGGTGTAATATTAGGGTGCCTCCACTCCATGTTGTACACTTCTGAGACGTCAATATTTCATTCCAAAGGCTAAAGTTCCAACAACTTTTTGATATTCAAACCTGTGATTTACTCTTGGATACTAATGGATTCTCTTACTCTCAGTAGAGAATCAACTTTAAAGAGCCCTTTTCAGGGCTTCCAGACTAGATGTGAGTCCCCAATTACAAATGCTCTTCTCATAATATTGAGGGAAATGGTATTCGTATTTCGAAAGCAAAACCGAATAGAAGAACAGTGCAGTAAAAGTATTGTACTTTAGTTACAAATAGATAGCGCTAGTAATGAAAAAGGAAAACACCACCCGTACGCCATCGATTCTATAACATTTCATAACCAGAAAAATAATGGCGTGTCCAGTCCTCTCATATCATAGTCCGTGCTATATCGTATATTATCTAAGTTGTAAGCAAACGGCCTTTGTAGATAATACTATCTACACGCCTTGCATATTATACTCTTTGATTCATTAAAATTTTTTGTAATCTCATTGTCGAGCTTAGAGCATATGTTTAATTATTTTACAGTAGGAGCTGTGTAGATTATAAATTTCCGATTTATCTTCTCGGTCAAACTCTCAGCAGGATTTTGTATTTTTTTTTTTATTCGTAATATTGTACCAAGTATATTTTATTGAACGTTTAAATTGTTCTGCAATGTTTTCCGCAGCATTACGAGCATGTTCCAAAGTGTCGCGCGGAGTTATGGCCGTTCGGCAACGACCGACAATCAAACCGATCATGGCCGTTTCCACTAGGTAATATTATAGTCTCGTATAAAACGTATTCGTGTTTTTTGGTAATTATCATTCCATGTGCAATTTTGTTAGATTTATGTCGGAACAAAAAGAAGAAACCGACGAAGAGTTCTACTCTAGATACGAAGCATACCTCAACCGTCCCGACATTGATGGCTGGGAAATAAGGAAAGCGTTTAACGATTTAGCGTGCCAAGACGCAATAGCCGATCCAAAAGTATAATATAATGAAACGTTGATTACGGTGTATTTGTTATGTAGACGTTTATTTTATTTACATTTAGGTAATTATTGCCGGATTGAAAGCCTGCCGCCGTGTCAACGATTACGCTTTGGCAATAAGGTTCTTGGAGAGTGTGCGAATCAAGAGTGAAATCGACAGCAGTATTTATCCGTACATATTGCAAGAAATTAGCCCAACACTCGAAGAATTAGGAATCGACACACCCGAAGCTCTTGGATATGACAAACCAGAATTGGCTTTAGAGGATGTTGACCATAAATACTAATTTTTTGTATTCATTAAATTTTACTGTTCCAGCTAAAAGTACATGTTAGAGAAAAATTTCTTTGTTAATGAAAAAAATTATATAAATTAAAAATATTTACTGTAGTAGTCAACTTTTTTAAATTTTTTATCAATAGGTACACCTAAATAATACATTTCATTAATAATTATCACTGATAAATTCTTCTTACAGTTGGTTTTTTGTAAAGAGTATTTTTAATATTTCAATATCAATTGAAGAATAATCAAAAATTGTTATAGGTTGATAGTAAGTTTACTGTAGAATCTAGATGTTCGAATATGTCTAATCAGTAGTTCATTGGAAAAGAATGATGTAATGCACTGGAGTGACATTCATGTTAATAAGTATCCAACGCTATTTACAGTATGTCCTAGAATTCTCGTGCCACCCTTAATAACTTGGTGGCAAATCAATATTTTCTTATGTGGTTTTTTAGGGTATATTACAATTTTATGGCATAAATAAAAAAAAAAACCGAATATACTTCGCACCATGGGTGTTTTTCACTCCTCGGGTGGATACTCTTGATGAGTGTATTATTATTAAAGAAATGATAAATTATTTCTTCAATAAAACAATTCTGAGCTGAGCTTCAATAAATATATAATAATAATAATTGTAGATAAGATTATATTTAACAAATGTTTGATTATGTTGGGTATTCAATAAGATGATAGTGTCATGTAATAAATATGTTAATGAAATAAATAAAAAGTTGTAGTAGGGATAACAGAAAAATACCTAAAAAGCAATAAAAATCTATTTTTATAAGAATATTGGGTTTTGAGTTATTTATAGATTTAACTTTGTTTTTTAATTATAAAGTCAATTAAATTCGATATTTTTTTGTGTATTTAGGGTTGCTAATAATTGGATATCTAATTTGGGGGTCAACACAGTAAAAAGGTTGAGAAACATTGTTCTAGAGCACTAAATGTGCAGTATGAAAAACTATGTATGATGTTAGAATTTCCATATTGTGTTGTCATTGTCAATAAAGTCTTCATTATCCAAATTATTAGAGAAAACGATAAGTTTTAACTTTAAAACAATAAAATTATTAAATATATATATATTGTAGTAAGTAAACTTTTGTTTGGACCTAAAAGAGCAATATTAATACTATTTTTTAATTACCTACATTTATTTGAATAAGATTTTTTTCTGAGAGGGAGAGGGGGTAAACATTGAAACTATGAGTCAATATGTTCAAATAACAAGTGTGCAATACAAAATTTTCAAAATTCTAGGCCCTGCATTGTACTAGAAATTAACATAATATATTCATATAAAACGATAAATCATTTCTCCAATAAAACTATTATTCTAAGCAGAGCTTTATTTTATTCAAGATAATTTACTTAAAAATTATAAAGTTTATTGCATATTATTACAAATTTTTTTATTTTTACTATGCCAGTTTTACACTCCACTATTAACTGAGAAAAGGAATAAAAATTTTTTATATTTTCAATTTTTTTTTCACCAACATTTTTTTCTTCCTATTATTATCTATCTATAAAAACAGCAAAATATGTCGTAAATAAGATTTTTTTTTCAAAATCCCTTTTTATTGGTTTCATCCGTAAGTCTAAAATCACGAAAATCAATTATTCGTATTTGTACTGGAAACAGGAGATTTTTACACATTAGTTTCAACAATATATAGTTCATTTAATGAGATGGTGGCAGTGTAAATAAATTGAAAATTGTATTGGTATTATTTTATAATGCCACTCTCTGTCCCCCTAAAATTTGGTTTGCCCCAACTGAAAATTTGGTCTGGCTACGGACCTGTTACCAAGAGCGCCCATTGAGTGAATTTCAGGGAAGGGGTACAAATTTTCATAAATTGTAATGTTTTTATATTTACTACCAGTTTCAGCAATAATCCATCATTAGATTAGTTAATGTCCCCCCCTCCCGTCAAGTTTCGTAAGTACAAATTAAATTTTTTATTAATTGACAATGGTCGATCAAAAGAATAATGTAATAAAAGAAAATTAAAAATATGACTTTTGCTTTGAAATTATACTACTTATATAACACTAAGAACAATGAACATTGATTTAATTTGTAATAGTTTTTAATATATATATATTCATAGCTTTTACAACCCCTTTTGTTATTTCCACTATTTCTCATTACCTTTGCTTATTTTCATTATTTTTTAGCTTCTTGGTGCAACTTTTATCAGCTCAACTTTCAGTGTCCATCTTTCTTTGCCTTGGGTAACTAACGTTGATTTCACTGATTGGTACTTGTTTACAGATACAATAGTATTTCTATTTTCTCCTTAAGTTCCCTGCCCATTATATTTGTTTTCTTTGATAATAATGCTCTTATGTTTAGCTTTTGAAATAGTTGGTAGATTTTCTCGTTCATTTTAGTTTAGTATTCTCCATTTTCAAAAGAAAAAAAAATCACCACTTGTCAATCACCTTGTTTCGCACCTACCTATGTGTTAGAATTTGGCATAGATAACTCGAGTATAGGTCAGTCTATGAATTTCTATTTAGGAATTTGAACTCGAATAGTTTTACTAAATTCAAAATACCATTTATTCATAATATTATACTCTTTGAATTAGATAGAGAACAATATTCCACAATAATATGATTTTTTGAATCTACAAAATGGTGACAATTTTGATAAGTTGGGTAATATTTTTTAAACTGGTATCTTGTTTAAATTTTCCGTATTATCCAACGTTATCGCAGAAAACTCATTTTACACGGTTTTTGAAATTTTCCTTCAGAGTAGGGACATGTCCCTTCCCCAGTGCCGGATCTAGGACGTTTGACGCCCGGGGCAAGTAAAAATACAGCGCCCTTAACTGTGCACTCTATATGTGGAGCTAGAGGGCCCGTCCTTGGGGAGAAGAGGGGGTGTTTTAAAACAAAATTATTTTTCCATAATATTAATGATTTTTATGAACTTTAAGATATTATCTACGTCAAAAAAAAAAATAGGTATATAAATTCCTAAATAATAAATATAATATTATATTAATTTTCAAGTTTAAACATTTTAAATGAAAAAAAATCCGAAACATTTGTACATTTTTAATATACCCAAACTAAGCTTTTATAATTTTTCATAAATTTAAGAGTGCCCTTGTACCGATGGTGCCCGGGGCAATGATACCCACTTGACCTCCCTTAGATCCGGCACTGCCCTCCCCTGACCCCCCCAATGGGCGCCCATGCCCGTTACTTGTTGGGGTCTCGCGTAACGTCCGAATTTTCGACATCGTTTGGCATATTTCCAGGTGGCGTCAGCGGGGGGGGAGGGCGGTGTAGGCAGCCGAACCGTACAACCCCTTTCGAAGAAATTGTTGTGCCCGTCGTCGGCGGTGTCGTTTTGAATATTCCAACGGCGGCGCGGTGGTGCGCGGCAGTGATTCCCACGCCGGCCATATATCACGGGGGGCGGCAGGCCTCCTGCGGAACGACGTGCGCACGCGACGGGGAGTGGGGTGCCACATGCCCACCCCACGCGCGGGGCGGCATCGTTCCGATTGCTATTCCCAGATTGAATTAAAATGCCGTTAAGTCTGGCAGTATCGTGCGGGATTTACCATGCATTTTTTAACGCCACCGCGCGAGTCGTGTGCGCGTTAAGAGCGTGAGCAGATGGGTGGGGGCAAGGGGCGATTTTTCTATCTACTTACATACATACATACACACACACACACACACACGCAAATTGTCGTAATAAATATAATATTAAGAACACGCGTGTACACATATTTTATTTTCTGTATATTTTGTTATTTTTGTTTTTTTGTTTGTTTTTTTTTTTTTACTTAATAAAAGTTTAATATCATACAAACAAACAATCTCTCACAACCATCTACAAAAACGAGGTTAAACATAATAATAATAATGTATAAGTAAAAAAAAAAAATATATATATAAACAGTATAGTAATAAAATAATACATAGTACATAGGTAGTAAATATAAATAACCAAAACGATAAAAAAAATAATAAATAATAATAGCGCGGGGGTTTTTTTTTTTATACAAAAAACTAAAATAATAAATTATTATTTAACGGACGCCGCCTATTAATATCGGCATTTTATTATAAAAGTTTCGGCATAACTTATTTACATATTATAAAAGACAAGTTTTTACTCTATATATATTTATGGGGAGGATTTTTATAGTCTAACGGTGAAGTATAATATTTCGCGATCACTGTTCGAACAAAAGACTTCAAGTAGACTTTTTAGACAATATTATATAGGTACGCGTACAAATTAAATAATTTACCTATAATTTGCTGTACTTACGTCTTACATAAAAAAAACAGGTAGCTACAACCATTTATAATCACATCAATTAACTATAATTTGTATTATGTAATAATAATTGTATTGTAAATTATATTATAGTATACTAAGTATATCAGTGGCGTAACCAAGGAGGGGGGGATGTTTTGGGTGTCTGGACACTCCCCCTTAAACCATATTTATGGAAATTTTATTCAATAAGTATTGAAAAAAGAGCCGGACATACTTCGCACGATGGGTGTTCTTCGCAAGACGGGTGGGATTCTCTTGACGGATGTATTGAATTTTAAAGAAACGATAAATCATTTCTTCAATAAAACAATAATTCTGAACGAGGGAAGTTAATAATATAAAAAAGCCGGACATACTTCGCACGATGGGTGTTCTTCGCACGACGGGTGGGATTCTATTGACGGATGTATTGAATTTTAAAGAAACGATAAATCATTTCTTCAATAAAACGATTCTGAATGAAGGAAGTTAATAATATAAGAAAAAAAAAAAATGTCCAACATTTTTTTTCACATTTTCAAAATTTTCTTGCGCCAAAATCTTTTTTATAGGATTTTCTATCTATGTTTAAATTTTCATAAAATTCTAATCAAAAAATGATGGTTTTCGAGTAGTTTTTGTCAAATTTTGGGTAGTTTTTTCCAAAAAAAAACATCGAAGAATTTAGAAATTCAAAAAATGACCTTTTTAAAGTACAATCTAGAGGCGAATTGGGTTTCAAAAAGTTGTTGATCGAAACTTTTGGACAAATATTTCCACACAAAATATGATTTATAGAAAAAGAAATATACATCATTGTAAAAATACTAGCTTCCTTACTTGGCTCAGAATATAAAATTATTAGTTTTAATATTTATATTAATTTATTATTAGGAAATTATTATTGTAGACACCTGTGTGATAATTCATATAATAAATAATATAATGCGAAATATATTAAATTTGTGCTTTAAGATATATAATTTGATGTACCTATCATATTTCTATCTGATATAGGTCAACTAGGTACATTGTTATTGATAATTTGCCAATTCGAAAATTAAAATCAAATAATATGTACGTTTATGGAAAATATTATAAAATTGTTTTATATTTTTAGCACTTGAAAAAGTAAATGTATGAATACAATAATGTTAGCTTTGACAATACAAAATAAATGTGACTTCTGAGATTTAAAATAATAAAACTTAATTGATAACTAACCAGAGATTGTTGTCTTTAATAATAACATTTCTAAATGATTTTATATGAAATATTTCGACTGGATATTTTTTTTTTTGGATAATTTAGTATTTAGCAGGGACTGGAACATTATAAACTTATAGGTACCGATTCCGCCGGTACCAGTACTCAGAAAATAAAATAACTGTTCCGGTTCTTTGGTCAAAAAAAATAAAGGTATCGGTTCTTGATTATTTCGGTACCGGTTCTTGTTATTAGTACTAGTTCTTACTAGTTTTTACTTTTAGTATTTACTTCAGTGATATTTGACCCTTCGGTAAAATTTCACTATGTATATTTTACCACGGTGTAATAGGTGATTATTACCCACCGTGAAATTGTACCTCCCGATATAAATGTCCCTATGTAGAGGGCGATTGTTAATAATTAAGTAATTAACAATAGGGGGGAGGGGTAAAAATATTCCAATAAATATATTATATGCTTTATTAATTTATTTAATATTATTTTACATAGAAAAATTAAATTAAAATAATAATTATATATTACGTATATTAATATATAAATTTGTATTTATATATATTATAAAATCTATAATATTGCAACAGCTACACCAAAACTAAAATAACCAATGAGGGGGGGGAGAATTTTTGGAAATGGCATAGCATATTTAGT